>CAUYQV010068587.1:0-43309 GCA_963574575.1 Galagoides demidoff | reverse complement strand
AAAAAAAAAAAAAAAAAAAAAGAATTTTTATTTTATTGTGTGACGGTGCAATGCAGTGGGGAGAAACACTAGCCAGTGCTCTAAACCCTGTGTTTGGTCCTGCTACTCACTTTCTGTGGGCCTTAGGAGGGTAGATCTGTGAATGCTTCTAGATCTTGTTCGTTTTTCTTTTCTGTAAAATGAAGAAGTTTGGAATAGGTGATCTCTGTATTTCCAACTCTATGATTTATAAATCTCTTAACTTTTTTAATACCTTGAACAAAAATGACTCCTTTGTGCCTCAGTTTCTCATCAGAAAAGAATAAGTTATTAGTAGAATTATATGTGAGGATGGAATATTCTTGGAACATAAAGAGGTATCAGAATAAGATTGCAACTGTTTTAGTCTTTTTGAGCAAGAAGACCTTAGTGGGAATGTTTTGACTGTGGCCTCAGTGGTAGGAAACTAATAAAACAGTAGTTAGTGGAGGAAGGAAAATATAGCTACTAGTAATAAATGCCATTTATTGAGCGCTTGCCATCCTAGAGTATACTAAACACTATGTGTACAGATTAGCTCACATAATTCTCAATTCTGTTCGAGCTAGGTTCAGTGATTAATACCCATAAAAGAAATGAAAGCAGTTGCTATAACTGCCTAGCTAGTAAAGTGGCTAGCCAGGAGTCACATCCTGGCTCCAAGGCCATGATTTTTACCCCTGCACTGAAATGCATTTTAGGGAGGACAACTCTTTGGAACAGAATGCTAGTGCCTCCCTTTAGAAAGGGAGATTTGCTTAGGGAAGATAGCTCATGCTAATCTAACAATCCTATGATGGATAAAAGAAGTGGTCACTCTGTGAATGCTTAATTTTTCATATGTGTCTTATATTACTTGATCTATGTAGTGAAATGACTTTTTTTTGTTGTTGTCACAGTTTTTGGCCAGGGCTGAGTTTGAACCCGCCACCTGTGCATATGGAGCCGGTGCCCTACTCCTTGAGCCACAGGCACCACCCATGCATTTTAATTATTGAGCAATTTCAAGCATTTACAGTATGTCCAGTATTATTGAGTAGTTTTGCCATAAAAAATACAGTGTATATATATAATATGTATGTGTATATATATGTACATATATACACATGTGCACACATACACATACATATATTTTCTTTTAATGAGAATTTTACGGAGAGTAACTCTTTTTATGCATTACACTGGCTTCTTTCTGCCTTGGCATAGTCCATTTTTTAGAACAATCTTCTGTTTTTAATGTTAACTTAAAACTTTTTTATACCCTTTTTAAAAAAGAAACTATTTTTACCTCCATGACAAAAAATGTAATGTCAAAACCTCAGTTCTTAATTTGTATGTCAATTAGTTGGAATTAGGGACCCTAATCTCTTCCCTTCTTCCTTTTTCCTTCCTTCCCTGAGTAACTAGGTCTGATTTATATGGTAAAAATGGTATTATTTAGTCATTAATTTAAGATACATCTTAAATTCTGATCAAATGCATTAGATTCTCGTATACCTGGAATTCTGGATTTGGTCTGAGCTCAGCTCAATGGAAGACCTGCATGTCTTTGCTGAAAATAGAGGAAGAACATTTCTTTCTAAGAGGAAGATTAGGAGAGAAGATATTTAGTGATAACAGAGAAATTCTGAGTTGAAGAGGACAAGAAACACCATGTGACAATTGTAGAGGGATTGGAATCTAGAAATCAGATGATGGAATTTGTAAAGTTACTGAATCTGGATCTGCTTCCCCCTGTGTTGATGGAAGGAGACCTCACCCAGCCAGGTGAACTCAGTAGACACATCCATGCCTTGGAAAAGAAAGGGGTTCAGGCTTCTGGAGCGTGACACAAGGCTCAGATGTAGAAGGCATGCATTTTGAGAGCTCATCTCAGGGAGCTCTGGCAGCAGGTAGTGAGGTTCTAGCCAGGGGCACAGGGTGCACTCTGTAGCTGGGGATGCCAGAAATATCTTTACCCTCCTGCTATTCTATAAGTGTGATTTGCTTCTCTAAAGCAGTTACTTATTTTCCTTTTTGCTGCCCTGATTTTGGTAAAGAGGAAGTCAAACTGAGGATTTATCCTCACATTAACACAGATAAGAGCCAAAGAGTTAAAAAATATTTATACACTAAAGACATTTTAAAATCTGAACCTTCAAAAATGGAGGTTTGCAGCTACCGAGGGTTTGGCAGAATTGCTCGAGAGGTAGGTCCTAAAGGGTGGATTTCCTTCTGCTTTCTAACTTTTGTGGACGCCAATGTTGTGTAGCTCTTGAGAACCAGCAAGGTGAGGAGGGTGTCTAGGAGTGATTGCTTATAATGTATAGAAGTTTTTGGAAAGGATTAAAAGTGATGGGCTGTCATTACCATTAGTAGTAGACATTTGAATTTTCAAAGCTTTAAGAACTTTTAATGTCTCACTGGACTGCTTAATGTGAGGTTCTTGTCTCTCCAGGTAGATTATCAGTATTTTCACAGAAAACTCAAGAAACATCTTGGAGTCTTTTTCTTTTTTCCTCCTTCCTCTTTCCTTCCTTCACTGAGTAACTAGGTCTGATTCATGTGGTAAAAATGGTATTATTTAGTAATATTTTAGCTTTTAGAGGAATTAGACTTTATGATTAGACCTGGTTTATGCTTAAAATAAGTCATTGTTTTATCATTGGTGTTTTAAACCTGTCTAAGGGATTGTTCTTTCATTTAGAATTTCCAATACTATAAAACCAAATTATTAATCATACACTGGCATCTGCAGCAACACAAAAATTACATAAATTTTCCACTGTCAGTCTGTTTCATCGATGTAGTGCTCTAAAGCTAAGCAGTGTTGGTTTATTTATGCATAGTGTTACATGGGGCTATATGAAGTGATTAACCCAGCTGGGTAGCACTGAATACCTATATGTGTGTTCATATGTTCGTCGTTTATTTTAATCGCTCTTGTTTTATAATGACAGTTGAAAGCATTTCTAATCTCAATTTAAGAATAACTGTAGCTATAGCATGTACAAGCAATGCAAAGCTGAGAAGCCTACATTCTGATTTTGCTCCTTGCCATTATGTGTCTACATGATGTAGACTTATTTAGAGATGATTTAGTTACCCTTAGGCTATCCTAATAGGTTTTCCCTGGTTGCTAAAAAATGCTCTTCGAAGAATCTAACTGAATCTTCCAAATAAACTGGTTGATTTATGCTTATTGAGGAAGGAGTTCCAGTGCACCCACTTATATCAATTACAATCTCTTATGAAATGCAATTTACCCAGTCTTGATTAAAAGGCCTGGCAATCCTCTTTCCTGCTACTCAATATATCCTCTGCTGCCCTCTAATGGCCGCCCATCAATGCGACCCACTAATGTCCATCTTTAATCGCCATCGGGAACCTGCCTTTCTCCAGCCTCCAGCAGCTTAGGTAGCTATTACATCTCTTTGAAGGAAAATCATGCACATGTGACTCCTGACTGCCCATCAAGGTTTTGCTATTCAGGTCGCTGTGATAATGTTAGGATTTCTAGCGTGTTTCGCCTTACTGTTTGTTTCACATATTTGTTCATTTTATTGTTCTTTTATCTACCGACTAATTCATCAGGTCTTATGTGGCATTCTCGCCAACAAATTTAACAAATTTGTTGAGTGGGTGAATGGACGAATGAATAAACACAAAGATGCGTAAAACTTGGCCCCTGCTTTTAGGGAGAGAAGATATCAACTTAATTACTATTTGGTCGCCCTTATTCTCCTGGTTTTAATTCTCTAAAATCTTGGGAAAGATGATCAAACTAGATGATGAATACAAATATCGGTGGAACCCTAGTCTCCTCATATTTTTAGTTCTTAGAATTCATCATCCCTAACGGTGGAAGGGCTCTGTGTCAGGTAGGATTAATCTGTACCTAGAAATGATGATAATTTATTTGGTCCTTCTTGTTTTTTGTAGAAGATGACACACAGCCATGGTTTCATTTTCGTTTATATTCATCAGTCTTAAAGTCTTCATCTGCTATAAACTCTAGCTTTCTGCCTCCTTTGTATTTGATGAGCTATAACTTAAAATAGGTTCTGTTTTAAATGACCATATGTGAAATAAAACAAGTACAGTGGTGTGTACTTAGTTTTTTCTTTGTTAAATATGTTGTGAACTCCTTAGTTCTTCTGTTTATTAGTCTGCTTTATTTTTCCTTATGCTTATTATTATTTTATGTCAGGTACATGTTCATTTGCTCGTTTGAAAGTATAATCCACTCATATATTAAGATTGAATAATTCTTTTCTTGTGAAAAAGAAAAATCTTTGTTCCAGTGGAGAGCATGAACTGGTACTTTTATGTTATTCACATTTTATTGTAGAGATGATGGTTAGTTGTATTTTGCAAGATTTCCCCTTCATTTTGTGTATTTTTTTATATTATCTATTTTAACTAATCTATGAGATAGTAAAATAACCAGAGGGGCAAATTCCTTTTTTTTTAATGGCTGTGCTGAAAACTAGAAAATCTAAAACAAATAACTTTTGAACAATGAAATCTAATTTGAAGTAGCGGGACAGTACTTATTTTTCATTAGCCATCTCTTTTATACAACAATGAAAGAGATTGATGGAAAGAGAACTGTAGAAGGGAGGAAGCTATAGAGAATAAGTCATTCTTTTTGTGTCCTGATGACTGCTTTACATTTTAGCTATCAGTTCATTTGATCTTGGTTCACAAACCTGTATTTCTCATTGCTTTAAACTACTTTTTCAGCATATTTTAAACACCAAACAACAAAACAAGTTGTTGGATTAAAAAAGTAAACAAGGTGGTCTGTAAAGCTGTTGGCCCCAACCCGCACAGAACTGAGCAGCAGACCATCACTACCTGACACCCACCTCCTGCCCCATCTCCCCTACCTTCCATCTGTGGAAGCGTTTTTGTCTTCCCTGAAACTGGTCCTCAGTGCCAAAAAGGTTGGAGGTTGCGGGGGTAAAGTAAAGGAAAGTTTGGAAAAAGTACCTGTCCCTGAGAAGACAGAGATAAAATGAAGGATTGCGTCTGAATATACGGTACTAGTTTGCCAAAGGAAATCTAGACCAAGAAACTCAAATCCTTTGCCTCTTCCCTTCCAGTATATGAAGAACACAGTGGTGAAAAATTAAACTTGAGCACTTGTTGGCACAAAATCACTCACAAAACTTCAGTAGCCTAGGTTTTACTCCAGGGGTCCCCTGCAACTTTTATGCCTTGTAAGGATCTTGGGTATCCCACATGTTCTTATCTCTTGGGTCCTGTTTAATTCCACTTTACTGTGACACGGGTTAAAACCTCAATAAGAATGGGTGAGCATTCTTATTCAAAGCAAATGGCAGAAGATGTTTTTTAAAAGGCTTAAGTGATCAGATATGCTGTCTACTAACTCTAAATTGTAGTTATGCCTTACACCAATCTAATTTCTCCACTGACTAAAAAAGAAGTAACTAACTTAAGTGTAATTTACAGAATTGATGAGAAGAATGGAGAAATAGGCTTAAAAACAGGAAGAAATTAGAGGCAGCTGAGAATTTGTGCTCACAGCATAGGAAAAATCTCATTAGGAAGCCAGTTCTCTTTGTAGATTAAGTTGTCTCTGCCACTGCATTACTTTCAGCACACTGTACCCCATACGTGCATTAGTGTACACAGTTATGAGTAAATAAAAAATTAAAGATTGAAATCCTCTGTAGGAGCATCCCATTGACAGCCTAGGTCAGACATTTTGCTTGTAGCTTTCAGGGGCCCATGAGGTCTAACTATTTTTTTATAATAATTCTTAGGTATCATTGGATTAAAAAATTGTAGATTGTTTTTTAACAATTTAAACAGTTAAAAAAAAACTGTATTGACATTTGCAATGATGGTATAAAAGCATGGATAGGCAAAAGTGCTAGTGCCATGGCATGTATCACAGCATTGCTTTAGTAGTGAGTTTTATGCTTTTGTGTGTTTTCATGAAGGTAATGTCCTTTTATTTCCAGGGTTTAGACTTTCTTGAGCATTTCTTGTGGGGTCATTCTATTGATAATAAATCCCCTTTGCATTCCCTTGTCTGAGATTGATTTGTTTCTCCCTAATTTGTGAAGGATAATTTTACCAGATATAATATTCTTGGATGGTGGTTGTTTTCTTTCAGCAGTTTGAAAATATCATCTTATTCTCTTCTGGCCTATAAGTTTCTGCTGAGAAAGTAGCTGTTAGCTTGATGGAATTTCCTTTATAGATGACCAGAGGCATTTATTTCTCTTGCTGTTTTTGGGATTTGCTGTTATCATTGACTTGAGACTTTCTGAATTTCTCTTTTTTTTTTTTAGAAACAGAGTCTCACTCTTGTCACCCTGGCTATCTGGCTAGAGTGCCATGGTATCAAAGCTCATAGGCACCTCAAATTCCTAAGTGATCCTCTTGCCTCTGCCTCCCCAGTAGCTGGGATTATAGGTCCCTGCCACAATGTCTGTCTAGTTTTTCTGTTTTTAGTAGAGACAGAGTCTCGCTCTTGCTCTTGCTCAGGCTGGACCTAGACTTCTGGACTCAAACAGTCCATCCTCCTTGGCTTTCCAAAGTGCTAAGATTTCAGGCATGAGCCAGCATGCCTGGCCTCTTGATGGTTGTTTTTAAGGACTATCTTTCTCTTTGGCAAATTTCTCATTTGTGTTCTGAATTGTTTTTCTGATTTTTTAATTCTTTTCCAAAATTGTCTTGTATCTCACCAAGTTTTTTGAAAGTCATTATTTTGAATTCTTTCTCTGTGATTTTAACATTTTCTTTTTTGATGAAGGTCTGTTGCTAGAGAATTATTGTGTTCCTTTGCAGGTGTTATATTTCCTTGCCTTTTCATGTTTCCTATATCCTTATGTTGGTATTTGTCATCTGGCATGACAGTTGCTTCTTTATATTTTTAAACGTATTTTAATAAATGAGGACTTTTTCCTGAAGGTTTATCGGAAAACCTTCATTGGTTGGGTAGGGCACTTTGGTTTTGATTCTGGATGCATGAAGTAGCATAGTCTCTTCATGATTTCTTTGGCTATAAACAGTATTAGTGGTATCGTTGATTTCCTTAAAGTGTTAATGTGTGACTAATAGAGGAGGCTGTGGTGGAGTTTTGTTGTAGACCAGTTATTAGGTAGGCAGATCAGTGTCCAGTCCTCTAAGTGGCACTTGCAAGTAGGTGCCAGCTGAGGTGGTAGTGGCCCAAAGTTTAGTAGGCCCAACCTCAGGCCTCTGGATGGAGTATTCAGGTGCTTAAGATGATAGATTGGATTGGGCAATCCCTAGAACCCAGGCTATCAGAGATGCTGTCTGCTCGCTGCAGTCTTTTGTGTGGGTGTGTGTGCTACATCTGGCTCCCCAAGAGTGAGAGCAGGCATTGGTGGGTAGCTGTCAGACTCCAGGCAGAGTGCTTAGGTGAGAGGCAGCAGTAGCTGTGCTGAAGCCTGGCACTGGATAGTATTCTTACTCTATTGTTCAGGCTAGAGTACAGTGGTGTAATCACAGCTCACTGTAACCTCAAATTCCTGGGCTTAAGTTATCCTCCTGCCTCAGCTTTTTCCCAGCTAGGTTATTATTATTGTTGTTATTATTTGTAGAGGTGAGGTCTGTTTAGACGAGTCTTAAACTCCTGGCCTCAAGCAGTCCTCTCACCTTGGCCTACTTAGAGCCATTAATGCCCAGCCAGTATCTGGGATTTAAAAAAAAAATAAGACTAGATTTTTTGCTGGGCAAGACTGTGACTTGAGTTTTTAGCTCCAGTTGGCTGTTTAGTGCCTGAAATGGGATAGTTCATAGCGGATGTTTGTTGAATAAGTAATATACTTTAATGTCAAGAATCATATTTTCTGCTCTACTGGGAAATTGTTTTCAAGAGTGTTTGCTTATACTAAATACAATAAGATTTTACAATGTGTGCCAAGGAACTGCCCTATGTTGTGATGGTGGGTAGGTATAAGATGAGCCAGAGGAAGAAGGGACAAAATGTGATGAAAAATACACTCTTAGGCACAAAACTAACTATAAAAGGATGAGAGAATTGAACATCTGAATTGCTTATTTTGTTTTATTTTAAAGGTCCCACTCTTTTCAGAATCCTATTTTGGGAGTTTATTGAGCTGGCCAAGCTTCTGAATGCTTGTCACGACAAACCACCCATTTAAGGGAAACTGTCTTACTCTTGTTGTAAGCTCTTGATGGCTTGGCCAAACAGACGCTGGAAAACTGAACTGAGAAGAATGAATTGTGGCCTAGGACAAAAAGATGTATTGGGCTAATTAGATTTTTCCTTAGAGAATTTAAAACTATAAAATGTGGATAGATGGAGATAGTTTGCAGTGGGAAAAAAAACGGAAACAGTGTATTTGGAAATATTTTGAGGTAAACATGAGGATACTATGTGTTACAGAGAAGCAAAAATTAAGAGATATCAGGGAAAGCCTCCTGAGTAGCTGGACTACAGGAGCCTGCCACAACACTCAGCTATTGTTAGAGACAGGGTCTCGCTCTGGCTTAGGCTGGTCTCAGTCCACCCCGCTTGGCCTCCCAGAGTGCTAGGATTACAGGCATGAATCACCATAGCCTACCACAGGACTTTTGACAATGAAACTTTGGTTGTCACAACTGGGAAGGAGAGGTACTATTGGTATTTAGTGGGTAGAGGCCAAGGATATTATAGGCAGAGAGTATAACTCCCTACAAAAAGAATTATCTGGCTCAATGTCAACAGATTCAAGGGTGAGAAACTCTGGGATAAACCATTGTATATGTTTCATAGAAAAAATATTGCTAGTTGACGTTCTAAATTTTTGTGTTTTCAGGAAAAAAGGAAGTTCACTGGAGTAACATGGAGGCCTCAGTAATATTACCTATTCTAAAGAAGAAACTAGCCTTCCTTTCAGGTATGTTTTCTTCTTAAAATCAGAAGTGTTTGATACATAAAATTGTTTAAACTTTTCTTTGATAAGTTTGACAGGAATACATTTTGTTTTTCTATGAACATTTTGTTTGAAGGGTATTCTGAGACCTCTTTTAATCAGAATGGATAGTTGTGTGAGCTAACTGCCTCTCTGCTGATTCATGGCAAGCCACCTTTTATTCTGTTCTGCAGTTTGATTAAAATGGCTCCTACAAGCAGGTATCATCATGTCTCGCTTCTTATACAAAATGTAAAAATTAATACTTGACTAACTGGCACCTAAATTGTTTCTGTACTATAATCAGTATTTATATTCTATCTTCTAGCTTTTGTCTTCCATTTCCCAATAAGAAAATTTCAGTACACTAGCAGAGTTATAAAACATCAATTATGCTGTTTTCAGTTTCTGCTGTTCAAAATTTTTAATACAAACTTGAATTTACCTTCAGCTTTTAAAGCAAAGTCTGTATCAGCTAAGAGGAGTTGTGGAGAAGCTGTGCAATGCTAACTAGACACTTTACTAGCAGGGCTGTGGTACTTTGGGTGACGGGCTCTCCTGGAGCATTGTAGTAATCTAGAGTTTGCACGACACCTTCCAGTCCTGTGGTCTGGCATTCTAGGGTCACTTCAACTATATTACCTAGCTTTCTCTTTCTCTCCTCTGTAGGATAGAAGATTCTTTCAATTCCTTTTTTTAAAAAAAATTTTTAAAATATATTTAGTTTCAGAATATTGGGGGGTATTATACATGTTTTTATTTTTTTAATTAAATCATAGCTGTGTACAATAATGCATTTATGGGGTACAGTGTTCTGGTTTTATATACAATTTGAAATACAACAAACTGGTTAACATTGCCTTCACAGCACTTTCTTAATTATTGTGTTAAGACATTTATACTCTACACTTAGTAGATTTGACATGTACCCTTGTAAAATGCACTATAAGTGTGGTCCCACCAATTACCCTCCCTCTACCCATGTACCCCCTTCTCTACTCCTCCCCTTCCCTTCCTCTTTCCTCTTCATCTTTGGCTGTGGTTGGGTTATAGCTTTCGTATGGAAGTGTGGGTGGTTATATATTGGTTTCATAGTAGAGCTGAGTACATTGGATACTTTTCTTCCATTCCTGGGATACTTTACTAAGAAGAATATGTTCCAGCTCTATCCACATAAACATAAAAGAGGTAAAGTCTCCATCTTTTTTAAGGCTGCATAATATTCCATGTTGTACATATACCACAATTTATTAATCCGTTCGTGGGTTGATGGGCACTGACTCAAAGTTTTAAGTGTGCCCTTCACCCAGATACTGTACATACTGTACCCAAAAGGTATGAATTAACCCATCTTCTCATCTCTCCCCCAGCTTGATTTTCATTGAGATTTACTTCCATACATGCACTTAAGTGTTGACTGATTAGTGCAGATTTGGTATTGAGTATACATGTTTGTTTCTCTATTCTTCTGATGTTTCATCCAGTTCCATGCAGGCTGTCACAATAGATACTAGATACCTCTTTGCTTGTAGCAGAGTAGTATAGTATGCATGTACCACATTTTATTAATCCAGTCATGTATTGATGGGCACTTGGGTTCTTTCCACATCTTTGCAAGTGTGAGTTATATCTCTATAAACATTTGAGTGCAAATGTCCTTTTGTAAAATGACCCTTCATCCTTTCGGCATATACCCTGCAGTAAGATTGCTGGATCAAATGGTACATCTACTTTGAGTTCTTGGAGTTCTTTCCATACAATTTTCCATAGAGATTTCACTAGTCTGCAGCTCCACCAACAATGAGTGTTACTTTCTCTCCACATCCACACCAGCATCTGTTGTTTTGGGATTTTTTAATATGAGCCATTCCAATTGGAATTAGGTGATATGTCATTTTGGTTTCTATTTCCATTTCTTTAATGATTAGAGATGCTGAGCATTTTTTCATGAGTTTGTTGGCCACTAGTATATCTTCATATGAAAGTTTTCTGTTCCTGTTTTTTGCCTACTTTTTAATGAAATTGTTTGATTGTTTCTTGCTGAGTTGTTTGAGTTCTTTGTGTATTCTGGTTATCAGTCCTCTATCAGATGTATAGCATGAGAATATTTTCTTTGTTCTGTAGGAGCTACTGATTTGTTTATGCTGATCTTGTAACCTGGGCTTTGCTGAATTTATTTATCAATTCCAGGATTCTCTTAGTTGAGTCTTTGGTGTTTTCTTGATGTAAGATCATATCATCAGCAAAGAGTCATAGTTCTATCTCTTCCTTCCTTATTTGGACCCTCTTGATTTCCTTCCTTTGCCTGATTACTCTGGTAAGAACTTCCAACCTTCTGTTGAATAAAAATGGAGATACTAGGTAACCTCGTCTGCTTCTAGTTCTAAGTGGGAATACTTTCAATTTTTCCCCATTCAATTTGATGTTCTCTATTATAGATTTGTCATAAATAGCCTTTATAATTTTGAGGAATGTCCTATCTATACCAGTTTTGTTGGGCATTCTTATCATGAAAGGATGCTGAATTTTGCCAAATGCTTTTTCTGCGTTGATTGATAGGATCATATGGTCTTTGCTTTTGCATATATTTATATAGTAGATTACATTTATAGATTTGCATATGTTGAACCATCCTTGCATCTCTGAGATGAAACCCACTCAGTCTTGGTGAATTTTTTTTTGATGTGTTACTGAATTCATTTTGCTAAAATTTTACTGAAAATTTTTCCTTCTGTATTCATAAGGGATATTGGTCTATAATTTATCCAAAGGACTGAGGAAAATTTCCCTGGCCTTTTCTGAAATCTAGATATCCAGGCGCAAGAAGAACAAAGGACACTGGGAGACAGATTGTAAAGGAGCAATCACTATAATACATCATTAGGCAGCCAAAGTAAACACAAAGAAGGCCACACTACCAGCAGTAAGGTGAAAATAGGGGGTAGCTTACAGAGAGATACCATCAGAGTAAGTGCAGACTTTTCAATTGAAACTCTATAAGCTAGGAGGACTGGGAACCCATCCTCAGTTTTCTAAAACAGAATATTGGCCAGTCTAGAATCATGTATACTGGAAAACTAAGTTTTCTGTATGAGGAAGAAATAAAGACTTTCTCAGATAAGCAATCACTGAGGGAATTTATGAAGAGCAGACCATCCCTCCAGGAAGTAGTGAGACCTGCGGTACAGGAATAGCACAACAGATACCTACCAATGTAGGATCACCCAAAGCTGAGTTCCAGAGCTGAGATACCACAATGGTTCTAGAGGTAAAACAAAGCAGTAAGGTCTACACAGTAGAATAAATAAAAATCTACCACACCTACATATGTTTTCAGTAAATCTGAATGGCTCAAATTCCCCACTGAAGAGGCACAGGCTGGCTGAATGGATAAGAAAACATGGTAAACCAAGTATCTCCTATCTCCAGGAAATACATCTAACCCACAAGGACTCATTCAGAAAGATTGGAAAACAATATTTCACTGTGAAAGTTTGGAAAACAGTATTTCATGCAATTGAAAACCAAAAGAAAGCCAGTGCAGTCTAAAACATGGAAAGATCACAAATCAACAATTTAAAGAATTGTCTCAAGGAGTTAGAAAGGAAGAGCAAAAGCATTCCCAAACCCAGCAGAAGAAAAGAAATAACCAAGACTAGAGCAGAGCTAAGTGAAATTGAGAACAAAAAGCTACCCAGAAGATTAATGAACCAAGATACTATTTCTTTGAAAATAAATAATTACCAAGCCTCTTCTTAGATGAACTAGAAACAGAAAAAAAAAAAAGTAACTCTAATAAGCTTAATTAAAAATGTAAAAGGGAAGTCACAACTGATAACATGGAAATACAAAACATCATCTCAGAATACTGTAAAAATCTCTAAGCCTGTAAATATGAAAATGTGAAGAAAATGGACAAATTCTTGAAAACACACAACCTCCAGAGGCTCAATCAGAAAGAAATAGAACTCCTGACCAGACCAATATCAAACACTGAATTGAAGCAGCAATAAAAAAATCTTCCAACTAAAAAAAATTCCAGACCAGATGGTTTACACCCGAATTTTACCATACCAACAAAGAGGAACTTGAACCTGTACTGCAAAAATTATTCCATAACATTGAGAAGGAAGAAATCCTCCCCAGCTTGTTCCATGAAGCCAATGTTACCT
Source organism: Galagoides demidoff (assembly GCA_963574575.1). Lineage (NCBI taxonomy): Eukaryota > Metazoa > Chordata > Mammalia > Primates > Galagidae > Galagoides > Galagoides demidoff. The sequence goes on along the minus strand of CAUYQV010068587.1, from coordinate 30,222 downwards.
TGATATCAAAGCCAGGAAAGGGTGTTTCAATTTCTATTTCTCCCAACAGTGTATGAAAATGTCTGTTTTCCCACACTGTTGTCAGTAGTGGAATAATCTTTATCGTAGACACTTTTGCATTCTGTGACACTTGTCTTTGTGCTGCATTTGACCCTGTTGACCGTATTTGTTTTGAAAGTCTTTTTCCTCTAGGCTTCTGCCCCTCTTGTACATTTACACTGGTGATTGCCGAGGTGTGGAGTTAAATGTAATCCTGAATATTAAAGCTGTCCTCTAAATACAATTGTGCAGTAGGTCAGAGTGCCCCAGTTCAGGTGTTAACATTCTTGTAGGTTTGGTTTAATGCGTAGATAAAGCTTACCAATTTTGAGGAGTAAATAAAAGATCTCTTAGCCCACTCCTCTTAACTTCCTCTCTTGACCATTGATTATTGAAGCCAGTACTTTCCAGACTTTTTTAGTGATAAAATCTTTTCAAACCAACGGAATTCATCAGGACATACCATCTAAAAACTACTTGATTCTAAACAAGATAATATGTAGTTGAAGTCATTATTAAGTTGAACCATCTGAAATTGCCATTTATTAATGTTAAATAAAGAGCTTGATTAGTATGGTAATATGTATGGTTGACCTAGTGAGGGACAGAAATTTGTTTATGATTGGCATGTCACAAATTTCATTCATGCCACTAATAGTCCTTTTTTCCTTTTATACCTTTCCTTTTTAGTGGTAGATTTCTGGAACTCTTGTAGAATTGTTTCCTTCAGTATTTGCTGGTTTTTAAACATCTAGAATTATAATAAAATGTCATTTGGGTGAGAAGATTGGGGCTTCAGTGTGCAAGCCAAGCCTGTAAGGAACTTTCAAAGATGCTATGTGTGTATAAAAGTACCCAGAAGTCACATTTTAACACTTAAGACAAACCAAAGGGATTTGCGCATATATTGGGTGTGTATTCCACCATCTGCCTCTCAGGCTTTGATATCTGGATCCCCTGAGCTCTTCTCATCTGGGAAGGACTTTATCTTTGTTGCCTTATGAACAACATATGCCTTTCTGACCTTTGTGAATTAACTCAGATCATTCCTCATCAGAATGCTTTTCTGACTTAGTTTACAAATTCTATTCTATTCTAAAGACTTAACCTTTTAATGAGATTTTGCTCACTGCAGCTCTTACCATTTTCTAAATCCCTTTTTATAATATTTTATAATATACATTATACAACAAATTAGCAAATAAACTATTGTATTTCATACTGTTATTTCTTATTTCTTAAATTTTTTCTTCCTAAGTTGACTGGAAATTTATTTCTCTTGCTCATTGTGCTAGGCACTCAATAAATGTTTGATGAATTGATTACAGTAAGAAGCAGACTAAATGGAGGAAAATTAACTAAAACAATAATTGCTACTTTGGGTGAAGATTTCATAAGTCTTTTCCTTTATTTTTCTTATATTTTCTATAATTTTGCCATACTATTATATACATTTACAGTCTATAAGTAGATTAGATATTTTTAAAATTATGTCTTAAACCCATTAATTGCTTTAGTAACACTGGATTCAAACATGTATAAGTTAGGTGACACCTTAATATCTACTACCTGTTAAATTAATCTCTTTTTTCTTTATAGGAGGAAAAGACAGACGAAGTGGCCTCATTCTGACAATTCCATTATGCCTTGAACAGACAAGTATGGACGAGCTGAGTGTCACCCTAGACTACCTCCTCAGCATTCCAAGGTGACTCTAAAGGTGTCCTTTCTTAAATCTTACTGTTCTCATTCACTTATTAAAGATTTCTGCTATAGTTGATGCATACTTTGCTGTTTTATCTTTTTTATTAACAATGAAATTATAATTCTAAGTATTAGAATTCGTGTTTAAGTTAAATACTTATGTTGTGATCTTGTACACTTCATGATACACAGATTTCCAGAACATATGTGCTTCCCCTTTTAGAAACACAATGATTGAGCATCTGTATGTCCTGGGACTTCAGAAGAATTAGAGAAGTTAATTTAGTAAAACCATCTTTTATTTAGGTAACTATTGTGCTATATTGATATAAATACATCTGTAGGTTTTAATGAGTGAATTGAGGCTATTTGGAGTTTAAAAATGTTTTTTTATTTTTTAAAATACAAAAAGTTGCTCGAGTCTACTCATCATTTCAACATCGGAAACAGAAAGGCTTCCTCTCTAGCCTCCTGTCTCACAGCTGATACCTGGAAGCTGAAGTGTGAGTGCTTGTTAGAATCATCTGAAGAATTTTTCCAAAATTCTATCGCCTATGTTTCACTATAAGAGATTTTGATTGAGTTGTTCTTGGGAAGCCTGCTCATCATATATTTCTTTAATCCTTTAAGCTTCCCATGTAATTCTAATATGCATCCAGATTTGCAAACCACTGCAATAAAGCATAAAAATGAGGGCAGGGATGGGGTGGTGTGTGTGTGTGTGTGTGTTTGTAAAATGTAGTGGTAGAAAAAGGAATAAAAATATCTCATACAATGCTTTTAAGCTAAAGCTAGTGAATTTAAACATTTTAGGTAGAGTAAACGTTATTTGTATTTTCCCTATATTTGCATTTTATTGACACAATAATTTATTTCATTTTAAACCATTTTGCAGAGTACAGGCTTAAAACTACATTTTCTAACAACTAGTTTAAATTTACACCTAATTCTAATATTGTCCTTTAATTTAATGGTTCTATTGCTGTTTATCTTTTGAGTATTAGGAAAATAGATGTCTGCAAGTGAGGATTTACAATTTTTTCACTTTCTAGAGAAGAAAATTATCAGATTCCCCAGTCTGTGTGTTAGTATTGAATAACCTTGCTAATACTTTGAGCTAATTTGTATTATTTACCATTGGATAACAAACTGGTTTTTAGTTAACCGGTATCTAACCAGACTTAACAGCTAATAAGTTACAAAATAAGTGTTCAGAGATGGATTCATAGAAGGTTAAATGTGTCAGGCAACTTGGAAACCATCTGAACCACCTGCCAGTTCATACTCAGAGGGTTAGGGTTACTTTTTCATGATCACAGCTAGTTACTAGTAGAGCTGGGACTAGAGTCTCCGATTCCTCAGAGGAATCCAGAGCTTTTTCATACTTCAAATGAATACAGTGTAGTTGCCTCTTATGTGAAGTCTGGTACTGTCAAAATTACTCTTGAAAATAACTGATGGATATATCAGAGTTTGTGCTAGCTTTCCATGGATACCCAGATTTTCCTAATTGAGGAAATTTCCTCAGTTTCTGTAATTGAGGCTGATTTTCAGAAGACACATTTGGCTTGTGATTAGGTTTATTGTAAGAAAATGCATGCTTGTGTATACTAGAATCATGCTCAGCCAAGCCGGATGCTCACCTTGCAAGAGCAGGGAGGAACTAAGGCAGGCTAAGGGACTAGCAAATTTACTCATCTCCTGGTTCATGGATACTCTGGGGAAGGAAAGCAAAATGGCCCACACTATTTAAACTCTCTCTCTCTCTCTTTCTCTCAAATTACTACACATATGAACTACTTTAGTGTAAGTCATAAACCAATTTCCTACCTATACTGGCTTATTTTTAACCACCAGAGAAAGACAAGGTGCTATGCTATATATTTTAAGTAGGTAACTCACCACACTTGAGAATGGGGGGCTGTTTCTTGACTCTACCCCTTACAGGTTGTCTGTAAGTTTGTTTTTTTGTTTTGAACTCTGGGTAGAAGCCTGTGAATAAAGGAGTTGATCAGGTCAGCTGTAGCCTGGACTGAATACTGAGTTTATGTTCAAGTAGCTCCTATCCAGTTCTTTGTGAAGACTAACCATTACTGCCCCATATACTATAAAGGGCTAGTCCTTATTTTAATAAAGACTGACAAATTCGGGCCATCCTGAGTGTTTCTCCAGAGCTCTGTACTCACATATGGGCTTACTGGACCTGGTACCTCACCAGTCCCAACCATCTCACATTTTATTAGAAAATCAACAAACCTGCAATAGTTGTCTACTCAGTAGAAGTTGTTTTGGTTGATAAAATGTTTATCTGGGCTGGCCTTGCCTCCCTTTTAGAAATGATGATTGAGAGAGAGCTATAAAAAGAATAGCCTAGTTTTAAAGAATAATAGATAACAGTAAGTCATTTAATTCTAATAATGGCCCTATGAAATGAGCACTGTCATCTTCATCCCCATCTTATATATGAGAGAACTGATACATAGGGGGGGTTAGGGGAGCAGGGTTAGGGCAGGAAGCTACATTGCCATCGAGTTGCAATTCTGTACTGACGGTCACTGTGCCTCAGGGGCCTGTTGCAGTTGTGATGCCATTGCTATTGGTAACTAATAGTAAATTTACATAAAACCTGGAATTACCACAAGTGATAATTGATATATAAAAATAGATCTAGTGAATATAGTAAAATATAAAATAAATCTTAGGAAAGAATTTCTTAAAAAAGAAATCTTGAAATCTTATTTGTTTTAACATTGTCTTTGAATGGTTATATTCAGTATACATTTAAAATTATAGTATTTTCTAGCTCAAAGGGAAGTTACTTTTCATCCAATTATAAAATCATAGAAAGTCACTCAGGCTGTACTTAAATTGCCTTTATAAGCTGGGTGCAGTGGCTCATGCCTGTAATCTTAGGACCCTGGGAGGCCAAGGTGGATGGATTGCTTGAGCTCAGGAGTTTTGGACCAGCCTGAGTAAGACCAAGACCACACCTCTACTAAAAATAGAAAAACTAGTCAGGTATACTGGCAGGTGCCTGTTGTCCCAGCTACACAGGGGGCTGAGGCAAGAGGATTGCTCAAGCCCAAGAGTTTGAGGTTGCTGTGCACTATGATGCCATGGCCCTCTACCCAGGGTAACAGAGTGAGACACTGTCTCAAAAAAACAAAAATAAAAAAATAAATTGTCTTTCTAGAAATGCTGCCAAGTACTTTCACAGATTATTCTTTTTTAATTTTAGATTAATATAAACGTATATACATTAGGTTATATAGTTTGTGTATGTTAGGTAAAGTCCAAGGTGTAGTTGAGCCTGTCACCCACGAACTGCGTCCTATATTCCTACATTGTGCCTGTTAGGTGAGAGCTTAGCTAATCTGCTCTCTCTTCCGCCCACCCCTTCTCCCTCCTCTTTCTGATTATTCTTGATTAGACTTCAACATCTTCCATTTTCTTAGTTTGATTTTTTTAATTTAAGTTTTTGTTTTAAGTCAGTTTTCCTAACTTGTTCACAATATAGAGGAAACATCAAGATGAAGAGGTTTAATGACTTGTCAAATGCTTTATAGACAAGAAGGTCCTAAGTCTTCAGTCACACAGTGAATGTGTGAAGTCTGTAATGAACTCCTCACCAGTCTAGGCACTGAGAAAATGGATAAACAGAGCTGATCTTGTTTCTGTCCTTATGGACCTTACACCCTAATGGTCACACAAACAGATACTACAGCTAAGTACATAGCATGTTGGATATACATGAGTGCTATGCAGACAAAGCTTGGAAAGAGTCAGGAGAGTGATGGAGGTGGAAGAAGGTATGTGGTGATATTTTACAAAATGATAAGAGAACATTTTACCAGAGATGATTGAAATCAGGGGTGGGCCTGCAGGTGAGTGATGAAAGGGCATTGGAGACAGAAGGAGCAGTACGTGCAAAGGCCCTGAGGCAGGAGCGGGTTTAGCCTGTTGTGTGAACATCAAGGAGGCTAGTGTAGCTGGGGCAGTTTGAGACAGGCTGGAGTGAGTTCACAGGGGACTGTGAAGGCCATCAAAGGCTTCAATTCTGAATAAGAAGGAAAACCATTGTTGTGTTCTGAGGAGTGATGTGCTGTTATACGTATAAGCTAATATTTTTAAAGACCCTCAGTATTTAAAGCACTGTTCTAGAAATGGCCAAGGTATTAGAAAGATAATCTTGCTTTCTGGAAGCAGGATATCTAATTAAGTTCTAAACAAGTAATTATAATAAAATCATAAATGAAATTAGTCCTGTTATGTAAGTATAAGCAGAATTGTATGAGTGGAAGAGGAGTCTCTGTAACTCACAGAAATGAGTAAAGAGCTGTGGGATACTGAGCCCAGGAAACCCACTGGCAATCCCTTTCTATGGGAAAAGCGAGTGAGCTTGTTAAGCACCCTTGTCTGTTTCACATGGCTGTTTTAACTCAGCCACATCACTCTTGAAAGGCTCTAATCGAGTAGGAACAAGGAACAAGGAGGCAGGGATTTAGAATTTTTTTTGTTACTGTGTTTAAATATAATTACAAGTATGTTAATAGTTAAATAGGAATGCCCTTTATAAAGAGCATAACATGTTTCTAAATTAAGTGTGTTCTTATTAAAAGCCATTTAAACCAGGGGTCCTCAAACTTTTTAAACAGTGGGCCAGTTCATTGTCCCTCAGATCGTTGGAGGGCCAGACTGTGGGCCCCGGGACGAGTCAGCTGCTAAGCAGGACAGGCAGCAGTGGCAAAAGCACCCGGCAGGCCGGATAAATGTCCTAGGCGGGCCGCAGTTTGGGGACACCTGGTTTAAACCATCCTTCTGCTTATAGGAATGAAAAAAATTTTTAAAAGCCCAAACTAATTTTTTTTCAAATACCTGAAAAACTAGTTGGTATTACAATTTTGAAATAGTTGTCTTTGGATTGTGTGTATTTTCATTGCCTAGTTTAGACAAATGTAAAAAAATTATGACTAAGGGTGTTTTTAAGTATTCTATAAGATGAAGTATTTATGCCTTTAAGATCACTTCAGGTAGTATTTAAAAACTTCATTACTGTGATTAATATACAGATTAATGAATGTAATATAAATTATAAATGTAAATGTTTTATGCAAAACTTACTTAACAAAATGGTTGTATAACCTGTATCTCAGAACTGTAGATGCCAGTGGCAACAGAGTACCAAGTTATGGGAATGACCTGCTCTCTTGGTGGGAGGGCCCTGCACTGGACAGCTCTGTCTCAGTTCTCCTTCCTGCAAACTCCCATCACGCATCACGACAGTCCTTGAGTTGTTCCCTCTTCTCCAAAAAAATCACTCAACAGCCAGCCACCCAGCTTAGCCTCATCTCCCTTAGGCTTGTACCCTGAGTCGCAGAGGTCTTCCTAGATGTCTTGTTGGTGGGGATCTCCAAAAATTCCCTCGTTACCTAAGACTGTAATTAGGTGTCAGTTTTGCCTCCCTTCCCAAGTCTTTTTTTACTTTGCTGACTTAAACATAATAATCGTATTACCTCACCTTCTTCTTTTTCCCAAAGAATACTTAGTGAATCTTTTATTTGCAATTCAAATCCAAAAATAGAAAATAAGCAGTCCCCAAGTTAGGGATGAGATCAGTTCTGTGGTTTTGTTCTTAAGTTGAATTTGCATGTCAGTTGGAGCAGGTACACTTACCTATTACCTATTATAATAGACTCTAATCATAAGAGCAAGTTGTATTGTCAGTTGGAAGTTTGTAACTTGGTAACTGTCTATACTAGCCTGTGTTTCTAAGTGCAAGTTGTACATAAGTCAGATGTTTGTAACTTGGGGGATGCCTGTACTTAAATTATTTTTTACTGAGTTATAATTCATATATCATAAAAATCAGTGTTTTTTTTAGCATATTCCACAGAGTTGTGCAACCATCTCACTATCTAATTCTGTAACATTTTCATCAACTCAAAAGAAACCCTGTACTGCTGTTACTCCCCCTTCTCCCCCCAGCCCCTGTCAACTGCTAATCAGCTTTCTGTGCTTGTGGATTTTCCTGTTCTGGACATTTTATATCAATGGAATCATACGGTATACATCCCTTTGTGTCTAGCCCTGTTGTAGCATGTATCAGTACTTCATTCTTTTTTTTTTTTTTTTGGCCGGGGCTAGGTTTGAATCCGCCACCTTCAGTGCCCTATTCCTTTGAGCCACAGGCGCTGCCCAGTACTTCATTCTCTTTATGGTTGAATAATACTTCATTGTCTGGCTATACCACATTTTGTTTTTCTGTTCATCAGCTATGGACATTGGATTGTCTACTCTTTGGCTGTTACGAATTATGATGCTATGAATATTTATGTGCAAGTTTTTGTGGATATATGCTTCAATTTACTCCACCACCTCTTGATTTTTTCTTGTTTACTTTGGAAGCTCAGCTTCTGTCCTTGCCTACGGAGCCGTCTGAGCCCCCTCTGCACTTTTAGCAATATCATCATCATCATCCTCATGACCTCACTGTTCCTCAATAGAACTGAGCATGACTTTCCCACGAACCCTCTGAAAAGTAATGTGACTGCGTAGAGGACGTAGGGAGGAGCAGTAAAATCTTCAGGACTGTTGTTGGATTTAAATCCCAGGAAAAGGTCTACCATTTGCCTTTCCTACGAATTTATGAAACTTTTGGGTGAAGATAGCTTTTACTACTAAATCCTTGCTCTGCTAAGCAAACTTGCATCTCCTCATAGTAGTGGAAGGAGGACATTTGAGATCCTTGATGTTAATTTTATAAGTAAAATAGTAATATTAACAATCATAGCTATGTGGGGTTTGTTCTGTAGGTTGGAGTTCTTCCCTACAGAAGCTATTGCATATTACTAAGGGAGACTTCTCGGATGTGTTTAGTAAATACTGGAGCAATTGAACATCACATAGGAATAACACGTTTTCTAACACTCAAGATAATATTTTACTGGTCAAGTGACTGAAAATGCAAAATTGAGAGCAGAGGTGGATTAGACATTATCTCTTCAAGCTTTGAATCATCATGTACAGCAAGTATTACCTCCTTTTATTAAATTTCCAAGAAGCTTATTTTCTACCTGTTTTGAACAATTATTCACAAATCTAATGCTTCTGGCAGGAAGGAGAGACAGGGACATATCACATTTGGCAGTCATTAGCCGCCTACTTGACTACACTCCCATTTTACAGATAAAGTAATTGAGAGACTAGTAGGAAGACTGCTTGAAAGTTGCTTTGATCTCTTCACTTTTTAAGACATTGAATTTCTATGTCTTTGAAATAAAATTGTTAATATTTCTCAAAGTGAGAAAAATAAATTGCTTGAGAAAATAAAAGGATATCCTGAAGAATATTTTTATTACAAAATGAACCAAACTATGTGAGATAAATTCTCTCTATATGAATAAACTGTAAACCTCTTTTGTTTAGAATTGTGAAGAATAAAATCTGTAGCTTGTTTTAACACTTCTTAATTTTGCTTTGTCCTAGTGAAAAGTGTAAGGCTAGAGGATTTACCGTGATCGTGGATGGCAGAAAATCACAGTGGAATGTGGTGAAAACAGTAGTCTTAATGCTACAGGTAATTTTATTTCTGCCTATCAGGAAATGGTTTTTATTTTACAGTAACATATGATGGTGAAAATGGCAAATGCATTTCATTTATTGGGCCATGAGGCTTCTCAGCAGGGACTGAGTTCTGAAAATGAACATTATCACTATTAGGTTGTTGGGGTTCAGTTTTTATAGGCTTGAATTCAAGTAATGAAATAAATCTCAACCGTATTCTAAAGTTTTGTTGTTAACTGAAAATAAGGTGTCATTTTTACCCAAGGAGGTTAGTGATGTTAGAAGGGTGGGGCAGGCATTACCAAACTCACCTGGGAGCTTTGTGCTATGTGGTGTCTGTATCATTCCGCCCCTGCTCCTCATTCTGATGCTATAGGGAGGTGGCAGGATTGAGTAAGTCTGGTTGGAAGAGGCTTCTCAGGCGATTCTGGTATGTCTTTCCCTTCTCATGCCCTATTTCTTCCAAAAAACTCAGTGTTCATGATGTTCTTATTATCTATCTATAAGCAGGAAGAAATTTACTTAATAGCTGTGTCCTTGGGGATTTTAGCAGCTCACAGTCAGCATTTAGTGAGCACCTATGATTACAACATTCTTGAGCTCTGCTGCCAGTGTTCTGCATTATTTTTCCTTGTGTTCCTCACAGAATGTGTTTGTGCTCCCTGGCATACAGTAGATGCCCAGTAAACATTTGTGGATTTATTTTTGGGATAATGGAGATATTATGATTTGAAATGGAAAAATAACCTATTTGAGTGATTGGAGGGCAGATGATTCTTATGCACCTTACTTTCCTTAGAAGGGGTTCTAAAGAAGGTAAAATTTGAGTTAAATCCAAGAGATTATCTAATTTAAATGAAAGGAAGTAAAAAGGACATTCCTAGCAAGGACTCTTAATTGTAGCTCAAAAATGAAGCAAATACGATGAAAGGAGTTGATGGCAGGCCAGTTTGGGGAAAATTTAAGTTGACAGTAACATTGGGATAAGGAACATTCAATGTTAGGGGAATGTCAGTGATACTAAAAAAAATCAAGAATTTTAAGTGAATTTCAGATATATTAATATAATTGGCAGCTGCTTTAGAGTTCTGTGGAAAAGAATGTAATTTAAACATTTAAATTATAATTAAGGAGAATGATTCTTAATGTTTTTTATATAGGGTAGTTGGGGTAAAAAGAACTTCACGGGGTGAGAACGACATGCTAATTTTAGTTTTAGTGCTATGCTAAATAAGTTTGCTATATAAATGATCTCATTTAATTTTAGCTTCACAATATTCCTCTACCCATTGCCTCGTTCTTCTTTAAATGTTTGACTTAAACTTTCCGTGTTGGAATCACTCTTACTTGAGAGAAAGGACACAGCCTCAGGAGAACCAGTTTCTCAGGGGGTACAAATCAGCATCGCCTCATAACTTTTTCTGTCAAAAAATGGTTCCAGCACTTAATGTTCCAAATCTTGAAGATCACTCACCCCGTCTCTGCGAAAGTTGTTAAAATAACTTTTAGGTGAAAATCCCTTAATTGTGACCTCGTGTTCTTCCTTTCATCCTGCCACTCAACTGTGTCACACATGAGCTGTCTGGGACTTGCTGTTTGAACTGGACTTTGATCAGTGGCAGTTTTGAAGAACAGTCAATGGATGATTTAATTCTCTCTTGCAATTTCTTTTCTGAAAGGTGTTTTAACAACTTTTGGATATACTAATAGTTAACTTTTTCAGAAGTAGACATGGCCTGTTTATTTGTAGTCAGACAGTTTCTACACATGAAGTTATTCATTGCTTTTATCTCAGAAGGGACGGGCACTAGTGGTTTGGGAGCCCAGATATCAGTGCTGGGTCTGCCTGTAACTAGTGCCCTCTGAAAGGAGCTGCTTGATTTCTCTTGTTTCTCAGAGCTTTCCCATCCAGTGATTTTGAAATAATTATCTTCTACAAGGAAGTACATGAATAAACTTCATATCTATCTTAAATTTTCCAGCCCCTCTGATAAAAGCTTTGATAACATTGAATTTATTTCATTTACCTTAATCGTAGCAGGCAGTAGATTTCTGACATGCCCAGAGATGTGTATCTATCAAAAGGTTTTCTTTTTTCTCCTTAAATGATTATACAGTGCAGTTGTTTAAAGTTTAATACAGAGGGTTGGGCCTTTGAGTTTATAAGTAAGATTTTCTGGAATTCGGCCAGGCCCATTCATTTATATATTGTCTCTGGCTGCTTTCACACTACCTCGGTAGAATCGAACACTTGTGATAGAGACTTTATGGTCTGCAAAGTCTAACACACTGGTTTTCAGGACATCTCAGAAAGATTATATGGATCCCTGGGCTAGAATGTATGAATTGGTGTGGTAGAACTTCAGAATCAAACAGACCTGATTTCTATTTTAGTTTCATGACTTTTCACTGTTACCTTAATTCTCTGAAGCTCAAATTACTCTTCTGTCCCATTGGGAGAATGGGACTGGCTTGTTAGTGGGGATTTACTTATTGAAGAAATTTTTGCAGACTATGTTTTATATGTCAGGCACCATCCTAGGCACTGGAGATTAAAGGGGTGACATGCTAGATAAGCTACCTACCAACGGGAAGCTTATCTTTCACTTGAGGAGTCAATAAGTGATTAAGCAAATTTAATAAATCATATAATATCAGATGGTGATAAATGCTGTGAAAAAAAATGCAGCAGTAAAAGGAAACCGAGTCAGATGATGCCACTTTAGATTGGGTGGGCAGAGAAGACCTCTCTGAAGAGGGAATATTTGAATAGAATCTGAAATAAACAGAAGGGGCACTCCTGTGTGTAAGGCAAAGAAGATTCCAGATGGAGGAAATGGTGTGGGTAGGAACCTGGGGTGGAAACAGACTTACTCCCGGGGCAGTGAGAAAGTCAGCCAGGCTGTAGCAGAGGAGTGAGCTAGGAGGTGAGAGGTGTGAGAGGTCAGCAGGGCCCTTATTGACCTTGGTCAGGAGTTCGAATTTGATTCTGAGTATGAGACAGTATCAAGCGAGAAGACCTGTTAGAGCATATGTTAGAAAGCTGGCTAGGTAAGGGGTGTTAACAACACGGGTGGTAGACGTGATTAGATTTAAGATATATTTTTAAAGTTAGACTCCATGAGACATGCTGTTAAAGTATATGTAGAATAATTATTAATTTAATAAATGTTTATTTCCATTTTTCTTAAGATAACATGAATAACTGTATCTAGTAAATGTGAAATTGTATTTGTCAAAAGATTAGCTCTTGATCTTCTTCTTCAAGTTAATAATCATGTAGAGTCTGGGCCTCTGTGTAATTCCTGACAAGATGATTATTTTTTGAAAAAGTTGATTTTACACCTTTTGAAGAAATTCTCCAACATGATTGTGCTAGAATTTTTTTTCTCATATCATAGAAAAATCAAATTTAATAATTTCTCAACTAAAAATTAAGCCTTCCCATGTAATATAAATATATCCCTAGTACAGAGGTTCAATAAAACTGTCATTGTTTTTCATTAATTTTTTTATTTTTTTGAGACAGTATCTTACTCTGTGGCTGGGCCTAGACTGTAGAGGTGTCATCATAGCTCACTGAAACCTCAAACCCTTGGATTCAAGCAGTCCTCTCACCTCAGCTTCCTGAGTAGCTCGGACAATGGATGTATATCACTATGCTCCAGTAATTTTTTAAATTAAAAATTCTTTTTATAGAAATGAGATCTCGCTATGTTACTCAGGCTGGTCTCAAACTCCTGGCCTCAAACGATCCATCTACCTCAGCCTCCCAGAGTGCTAGGATTATAGGCACAAGCCACTACAGTCAACCTGCACATTATATATCCATATAAAATGATTCACATATACTAGCTATTATTATACTATTTAAAATCTTTTCTGAATAACCTCTTCTTTCATGCACTTCTTTATTACTATGTACGTTTCAAAGTTTGGAGAATTTCTTCTACTTTAATTTTTTTCCAGAGGTCTCCTACTTAGCCTAATTATTAAATATCTAGTGTTTGTATATTTGGTAAAGGATTCATTTTACATGTGTGATTTGTAATTATTTTTCTATATTTTACAGAATGTTGTTCCAGCTGAGGTGTCCCTTGTTTGTGTAGTGAAACCAGATGAATTCTGGGATAAGAAAGTAACACATTTCTGTTTTTGGAAAGAAAAGGACCGACTTGGCTTTGAGGTAAATATAATCTATAAAAGAGGAACAGATGTGTATTTTTAAAAATAGGATTTATCAGTATTATTTTGTTCAGTATTGTTATTAAGTAATGTTTAATTAGTACTTAAATATTTCAGGTAATTATTGGATGAATTATGGTTCTTTTGTAAAGATCACAAAAGCTTTCTTATTTTTCCATTATATCATTCTTGGTTTAACTCCCTTGAATGAGTAGAACCTTTAGTATTAAAACAATTTTATTGAATTTCCAAAATGAATACTGGGACATCCTAGAGATATGATAATTGAAGTTGGGGTCATTTTCTGTGGTACGTCACAGTTATGTTTTGGTGTAGCTTGGTTTTGAGACATGAACAGTTATCTGTCCTTAACTACTGACTTTCCTCTCTCTCTTTTACTTTTCTTGTGTCAAAGTACATCTTATTATTGGTTAGAAATAAGCCCTAAGAAAGAAAACAAATATAAATAATTTGTTGTATTTTCTCTTTCATACCTATTAATTTTCAGTTTCCCAGTAGGAGAGTTGATAAATACCAAACTTTTCAGTGTTTCAATTAGGTGTGGAAACTTTGAAGGGTACAAATCTAACCCCAACCCAGTAGAATGTAGACATTTGGAACTTATAAAGAGTTGGACAATAAAGATCTCATTTTGGACCTTTTCATATTGTATATTCATTTTTATTTTTACCAAAGTTAGTATCAATACATTTTTGTTATGAAGAAAACATCATCAATGTATATTAGTAGAAAGACTTAGGAAAGCCTACTTTATTTTTTCTGTTAATACATTTTATTTTGTAAATATTTATGGGCACATGAGAAAATTTGGTTCATGCATAGAATGTGTTAATGATCCAGTAAGGATATTTATCATCCCAGTTTATTCTTAAATGAGATAGTTTGAAATATATCAAAAATGTATCATTTTTGTCTTCACTTAAAATTTAAACTATAATTTATATGCAGTAAAATTCTTCCATTTTGGTATACAGTTCTGAGAATTCTAACAAACACATGGTTATAAAACTCTTACCGTAATCAGGAAATCAGGAAATAATCACCCCCAAATTCCTCCATACCCTTCTGCAGTCGCCTCCTTCTCCACCTTCAGCTTCTGCTCAGTGGCAGAGGAAAACTGTTGCTGTACTCCCGAACAGGGGATTCCCACAACTCCTCCACAGATTTAGTAGTTTCCTCTATTGGCTTATACAACTCAGGGAAACATTTTACTTACATTTACTAGTTATTGTAAAGGTTTGATTTTTGACCCACTGTATGGTTTATCTTGGTAAGTTCCTTGTGTACTTACAAGAATAGGTATTCTGCTGTGTTGGGTGTAATGTTCCGTAACTGTCAAGGTAATTCATAGTATTCAGTCCTTCTTCAGTCTTTCAGTCTTCAGTAATTGCGGATTTATTTCTTCTCTCAGTTCTGACAGTTTTTACTTCATGTTTTGAAGCTTTATTTAGCGCATAAAGATTTAGGATTGTTAAGTCTTCTTGGACCACTTTATCATTATTAAAGGTCCCTTTTTATGAAGTGTACATTTTTCTATTCTTCTAATTTATCTATTTGTGTTTAAAGTGGCTTTTTGTAGATACCATGTAATTGGGTCTTGCTTTACATCCAGCTTGACCATCTGTCTTTTCTTTGGTCTGTAAGACCATTTATATTTGATGTAACTATCTATAATATTTGTATAGAATCTACGATTTTGTGTATGTTTTTTTCTACCTTTACTATTGAGTAGTTTTTATGATTACATCTTGATCTCCACCATTAGTTTATAATTTCTATCTCTTAGTTTTTAAAATGGTTACCCTAGCATTTACAATATATAACTTTAATCAGAGGCTAACTTGCAAATAATAGTCCTCTTCACAGCAAGCACAAGGATCTTAAAGCAATGTATCTCCAGCACTTCCCTCCTATTTTCCAACGTTTTACTTTCACTATTCTATTAATAGACAATACATTGCAACTATTTTTGCTATATATAGTCTGTTGTCTTTTACAGCAATTAAAATTTTTTAAATGAATTTTATATTTACCTTAATTCATGTAGTTTCTGGTGTTCTTCTTTTCTTTTTGTAAATTCAGCTTTTTGTCTAGTATCACATTCCTTCTGCCTAAAGTACTGCTTTGATATATCTTGCAGAGAAAATCTGTTGGCATTAAATCTTCTCAGCTTTTGTCTTCCTGAAAAAAACTTTCTGTTTCAGCTTTGAAAATTGTTTTCAATGGTATAGAGTTTTTTGTTCCATAGATATTTTTTGCCTTTCATCACTTTAAATATGTGGAATTTCGGGGCACTGACACTCTGCACTGTTAAATCCAGATATAATTTTTGATCCCCCTAAAGTTAACTGCTGATAGCCTACTGTTAACCAGAAGCCTTACCAATAGCAGAAATAGCGGTTAACACTTATTTTGCAAGGTACATGAGTATACAGTCTTCTTATCATGAAGTCAGCTAAAGAAAAGAAAATGTTAAGAAAGTCATAAGGAAGAGAACATGTATTTACTTCTTATTAAGTAAAGTGGATCATCACAAAAGTCTTCCTCATCATCTTCATAATTAATAGGCGAAGGAGGAGGAAGTGGAGGGGTTGGTCTTGCTGTTTCAGGGTAGCAGAGGTGGGAGAAAAATCCACATACAAATGGACTTGCATAGTTTAAATCTATGGTATTCAAGGATCAATTTATTTAAAAGTGTCTTTTTTTAAGTGGGAGTTATTTTTAATTTTTTTATTTCACTTTTTTTTTTTTTTAAAGAGATGGGCTCTCATTTTGTTGACCAGGCTTGACGCAAACCCCTGGGTTCAAGCTGTTCTCCCTCCTCAGCCTTCGAGTAGCTGGAACTAGAAGTGCTGGCTTAGAAGTGCCTTCTCATTGGCTTGGTCACTTACTTTCTTTTCTTTTCTCTTTCTTTCTATCTTTTTTTCTTTTTTCTTTTTTTTTTTTTTGGTTGTAGTTTTTGGCTAGGGCTGGGTTTGAACCCACCACCTCCAGTATATGGGACCAGCGCCCCACTCCTTTGAGCCACAAGCCCCGCCAGGCCACTCACTTTCATAGTTCTGACAAGAGTATCTTTGGTTCTCTTTGTTAGGTGTCTTTTCACCCCTTTGGCTACTTAAAGATTCTACTTAGATTTTGGTTTTTAGCAGTTTAATTTTGTTGCATCTAGATGTGTTTGATTTGGTACTTATTCTATTTGATTTTCTCTTGGATATCTGGTTTGATGTCTGCCATCAGTTTTGGAAAATTCTTCGGTGTTTTCTTTTCAAGTATTTCCTCAACCCCATTCTCTTTCTCTACTCCTTGAATTCCAGTTGAATGTGTATTGTACCATTTGGAATGTTTCACCATTTTTGGTTGGTTTTCTGTGTTATTTTTCCCCCAGTTTTTCCTTTTATGTTTGGGTATTTTTGATCCGTTTTCAAGTTCATCATTTGTTTCTGTGTTTGTGTTGGGTTTATGGATGCTGTCATTGAAAAATGTCTTCATCCCGGTTACCGTGTTTGTGGATTGTAACATTTCTGTTTGATTCTTCCTCATAGTTTCTCCCTCTTCCCTGAAATTCCCCATCTGTTCTAACATGGTATCTCATGATCTCTATATCACAGTGATCTTAAATTTCCTGTCCGATAGTTCTACCATCTGGTACTGTCTTACTCTGGTTATGCTGTTGCCTTTGTTTCTTGACAGTTGTTTCCTTTCTTATTTTTTTCATGTCCTTGTTATTTTTTATTGAACATTGGACACCTTGTTCAGGATCTTAGGAAATGAGGTAAGTAGTAATTCGCGCCTGTACATGGGCTGAGTTTGCCTTTTGCTGGGCTTTAGTAGGTTAGGGGAAGGATTACGTTTTTCTAGCCAGGAGTAGAATTGGTTTGGGGTTTTGTTGTTGCAATTAATTTCCTCAGTGCACTGCTAGCTTCAAATTCCTGTAGGTACTTTGTGTTGAAGATGGAGACTGATTTGCCTGAGAGATGTTTCCTCCCATTAGTTGTTCTACCCTCAGCTGCAGGTTTTTCTTTGGTGCCTGTGCCTTAGAGAAAGTCTCTGTCTCTGCACAGTTGACCCCCCACTCAGCAATAGGCTAATGTTACCTGTTACTCAGTATTTGCCAGAGAGGCGTTTTCTGTTCCAAATTAACTTCAGTTTTAGACTGGCTATGTTTCCCTGGTGAAGTTGCCCCTGCCTCCGCTGTAGAAACCATGTATGTTGGTAGTTTGGGCTTCTAATGTGTTCCTGCCTCCATGCCGTCTCCAGGAATAGAGCTTTTCTTCTTTCTTCCTCCAGCTGTGGGGAGATTGCAGATACCCTAAGGTCAGTAGGGTTTGCTGCCCTTCCCTGAGCACCGTAAAGTACCCCCTCACTCCGCCCTGCTGGTAATGGCTGCTGTTCTCCTCACCTAGGCCTGAACCCTGAGAGGCTTTTTTTGAATCTCTTACTCTTCTTTAGTCTTTTTCACAAATCCCTAGGAGGTTTGTAGAAAAGAACCTTCAAGTAAGAATGAATTGTGTCTGGAGTTCTCAGGACTTCTTACTTTCCCACTAACCTTTATTATTTTTAGTCTTTATTGATTCATTAAAAATTTTAGTTGGCTTGTGTTATGTCTGGCATTTTCTCCAGGTAAGCAAAAGCTCTAGTTCCATCTCTCCTTGAAGGTGCAGGACGTTACTTAGATTTCAGGTTAATTGGTTTTTCTCTGAATTTAGCACTCCCATCAGTTTAGAAAAGTTGTGATATACAGACTAATTTGTATATATATTTTTGACATTGTGGTAAGGGTAGGAGCAACAATCATTCTAGCTTTCTGTTTCCTAAGTAGAAGCCAGATTTCTTCCCATACTTTTTCAACTTTTGTCATTGGTAGATTTGACTGTTATGTAGACTTAATGGAAGGGTGTGAGCTAGTAGCATCAGGGAAGATTGTCCAGCCTCCTGGATTCCATTAGGAAGCGTGTAGCTGCATGGAACACCGCATCCCAGGGAAGAGAGACAAAGGTGTAGTCAGGGAAGAAAGTAAAAGCTGAAGCCAGAAGGCTTGAATATTGCCTTAAGAGTCAGGATCATGGTGAATGAGGACTTTAGACAGGCGGTGAGGCCTGTAGTTCATAGCCAGGGACACACAGGAAATGTTGCTCTGAGAGAATACAAAATGAACTGCGGAGTTGGTGGTTCAGAAACTAAAGCTGTGAGCAGATTAGGGGAGAAAAGCACTTTTATGAGGAGCTTGTAACATCCTGCTTAAGCACAGGCATCTGCTCAGAGATGCTATGCCTAGGGGCTCTCATGGTGGTGTTGCCCCTGCCCCTGCTGTAGGAAACTGTCATGTTAATAGTTTGGCCTTATACTATACTCCTGCCTTCATGCAAGAATGGATCTTATATAAATTAAGAGTGAGTAAATACTTTGCATCTTAGAAGATAAAGTAAAAGAATTCCTTTCTGCCTTGGTATGATGTCACAGATTGTTATTTTAAAAGAGAAGCTTTAAAGCTTCTTGTACCAATATGTTTTCTTAGACATAAAAGACATTCCACTAGGATGTTTTCCCAGTAAATAAGCACCGGGCACTTATTAAAAGCCTGGTATCCTACAGAGATGAGAGTAGTTTCAATTGTTGGTTGATATGTTGCCAAAACATATTCAAGTTTACAAGGCAGTTTAACACCAGCCATTAAGTGATACTTAGAGTTACATATAATTAAATTCAATATAGATGCTTGTTTAATTGCAAATTATTTTCCCAGGTGTTATTTTGGATAATTTCGGTTACTGTGATTAAGCCTGTGTATGTATTTGAAATATTTTAAAAAATCTAGCTTTTGTATGAGTCCTTGTGATCCTGTAAGCAGGAGTGTATGTTTGACAGTTCATCAAATAAATACTCAGTGGTCATTTTAGTGACATCTTTCCCCACGTGATTTCACACTTTCTTGCCCATCATTCTTCTTAAATTGTTTCTTCTAGATGACCTCCCTCCTAATCATTTCTCCTGTTTTTCATCAGCCATTGAATATTCATCTCTCATTACTAACTTTAATGTTTCTCCCTGCATCCTTTCTATCCCTGAAATAGGTACTTACTCGTTCAGTCTCCTTTTTAGTAACTTGCATAGTATATTCAATTACTTTTGTCCATCATCAGCATTATACCTGGGGACATGATAGATGTTGTTAGTTGGGCGATAATATTTATAGTTTATCTGATGACAAGATAAAATTGGAGTGTACTAGCATTAATCTTATCCTTAAATTTAGAGACTAATAATCAAAAGGATCTCCACCGTCCTGTCTTTATTGTCACTCATGAAAGTAAAAGTGTTATTTATTGGTAGTGGTAACAGCCACCATTCTAAATTGATCTCTTATCTCTTCTTAATATTGCATCTAATCCTGTTCTTTTTTGAGATCATTCTGGTAGGATCCAGACCCAAAGACTTTTACTACATTCCTCTCTCAAGAACACCTCTGTCTTCATCTATTCTGATTCTTTTCAGTTTTTGTGTAAACTTATTTTCTCTTAGAAAAATATTCTCCCATCGTAAACAGACACAGACATCAAAATAGTACGTGTCTGAACAGGTACACACACATGAATGTTTGCCAAGCGCACAAATACATATACAGACATTTTTGTCTAGATCTTACATACGTTCTTAGCATGAGTGAAATAAAAATAAAACATACTAATGCCTACAGAATGAAAGTTTCAGTGTTAAGTTCTTTGGAAGTGTTCTATTAGGAAAAGATAAATGTTCTAGGTACAGATGAAAGAATAAGAGTAAAGAGGAAACACATTTTGAGTCTTTCTATGAGTTAGATTCCAGAATAGAGAAAATCTTCACCGATGTTTTAATTAAAGACCATATGGTAAATATCTTTCTCTTCAAACTTCTTTAATCATGATATTTGCTAGTTAATATAATATTATGGGTGAGTTATTTGATTTGTCTTGACCATTCTAACACATACAAAATAAATGGAAAGGTAATATTTATGTAGGACTTTACTATTAAAAATTTTTTATGGTTTTCATTTCCTTTGAAAGAACTTAACAACAGTTTTAAATGCTTGTGTTCAGTAGTGATCTTTCTTTTTCTTCTTCTTTTTTTTTTTTTAAATCCTCTCTGTAGTTCTACTTTTTTATTCTGGTTTCCTTTGTCTGTGAAGGCTACTAGGTTTCGTATTTCTTTGGGGGCAGATCTGATAACTGCTTAGTAAAATGATAGCTCCTGTGAATGTAACTAATAATCTTTTTCTTCCTATGATATTATCCATACGTATTAGAATGTTCATAGAGATGAATATTTAAAAATAATATGTAGCAGCTAAATCCAAATATGATCCCCACCACATTCCTAAAATGATAAAACATATGTTAAAGTATAATTTCCCATGCCCATTGACCCGTGAATGGATCAATAAATTGTGATATATGTACACCATGGAATATATGCAGCCTTAAAGAAAGATGGAGACTTTACCTCCTTCATGTTTACATGGGTAAAGCTGGAACATATTCTTCTTAGAAAAGTATCTCAAGAATGGAAGAAAAAGTATCCAATGTACTCAGCCCTACTATGAAACTAATTTATAGCTTTCATATGAAAGCTGTAACCCAATTATAGCCCAAGAATATGAGGAAAGGGGAGAGGGAGGGGAGGAGAGGGAGGAAGGATAGGTGGAGGGAGGGTGATTGGTGGGATCACACATATGATTCATCTTATATGGGTACATGTGAGTCTCTCTAAATGTAGAATATAAATGTCTTAACACAATAACTAAGAAAATGCCATGAAGTCTATGTTAACTAGTTTGATGAAAATATTTCAGATTGTATGTAAAACCAGCACACTGTACCCCATGCCTGCATTAATGTACACAGCTATGATTTAATAAAAAATTTAAAAAAATAAAGTATAATTTCCCTAAAAGTAAAATCATCACTCTCACTTTCCCTTTTTAGCAGTTCAATTTGTTTCAGGCCTAAGTCCTCCGTTCCTATTCCCCAGTGGGTTTTTTTTTTTTTATTTTTGCTTGTGCCTTAGAATGTGCTTTCCATAAGCAAATCCACAGAGGTGAAATCACACCCCTCTGTGATGTTTGCTGTCCCTGGAGTAGAGTTGAATTGTTTATTCATTCAAACTTGGTTTGTCCTATGGGAAGCAGTTGTCTGTAATTGATACATTATAATCTGGAAAGTGGTGCCATTTTCCAAAGGCAAGCAGACAGTAATCACCTTGTTTGTAAACAGAGTACATTTTTACAGTATCATAGAGCGGGAACTCTCTTTCATAGTAGGGATACCACTCCTGAATCACTTCAGAGGTGATTCTGGGGTATAGAGAATTTGCAGAGAATAAGATTCTTTCCTACTATTGTAAATCTTTAAATGTTTTTCCCTTCATTCTTTTTATAAATAAATGTTTCTAATGGTCTGGAAATGGTTACTGGTCTTTCATTAGCCTCATCTGCCCTTTCTCCTCACTCTCTCCCAAACAGAAATGGAGATTACTATAGCGGAAACTGAGCTGTTTCATCACAGCAGAGAGTTCCCTAAACTGTTAGTTTGGAGTGATCATGATTTTGAGTCTGCTGATTATTTAAGCTAATGTGTCTTCCCACCTACACTGTTTAACTTGGAGGTACCTTTTGTGTTGATAGAGTTCTGTTTAATCTACATGGCACATCTACTGTCTTCACCTTGAATAGTCACAAATGAATTCTGTGAAAGTGTGGATGTTATAAAATGTTAGAGAAAATGTTTTATAAAATGATAGAGAAAATGAGTTTTATATAGCTTTCTATGATCTTCTCTTGTTTATATCTCTTTTAGATAGGTACGAATATAATAGTAGTCATCTTAGTCCACTTTTTTCTTTGAAAATTATTTTTCTTGAGAGATATGCTCTTAAATATACGTATGTCATAAAAGACAGTGAATCTGTACTCTTTGCATTTAAACTTGACTTTAGGAAAAAGAACTTTTGAGAGAAATATTCAAATGGAAATAAACTTTGGTTGCATCTAGCTTTTAATGATGAATTTTCCAATGATTGTAGTGTATTTAGGAACTGCAAAATGTAGAAAGGAATGTATGTGGTGAGATTAACCAGAGTAGGCAGGAAAGTGACAAGTGCTCTTCATTGGGCAAGACAGGTAGCATATTAGAGAAAATGGCCCAGATTAAATGCCTAGGATGATGACTCATTAGATTTATGTCCCCTTAGAGCTTAAGAAAGCATAGATAATTTAATGTAGCTTGCCTTCTTTGACAGATTGGGGAAATAAGCTTAGTGGTGAATTCCTTTAGGTTGTCTTCCGTAAGTAGGCTAGTGAATTTGCAGCAGAGCTAGGGGTACAAAGCTGGAATGATTGGCTTCTAGTTCAGCATCTTCCCAATTATAAAATAATGGTCATCTGCCTAGGAATGGGATTTGGAAATCATTTGGGATAGTCTAGTAAAGCCTTTGCCCTCTGTGCTATGCCCAACAGGGCAACGTCACTTTGGGTATTTTCGATGAAGGCTTTAGAAACAAACCAGAAAACTTTAATCTACTGCTTTTTGCTAAAAGCATTACGCAGCTGTCTCTAGAATACTGCAGAGAAATGAATAAAATGCTCATCTCCTTGATTGGAAATATATCTGATTTATCCTTATATCCTCATCCCTAAGATACACAACTTCTAATAAATAATGTTTGGAATAAATACATTTAGCTCCCAGCAAATAATGATTATTGGATGAAAGAATAACACATCATTCAAAGTTAGAAAATACAGGATGTGATACTGGGATTTTTTGAAAGAGATTCTTTCTTTATTATTTAAATAGAAGATTGTGCCAATTAAGGCATAATAGAAGAGCAGAAAGACCAGTCATTATATTTTGGATTTTCTAGTCAGTTGTCTTTTCAGGAGATGGTGCTCTGAAGGATGTTATCTTTTTTCAAATGTGAATTGATGTTCAATTTAGCAAGTAATTTACTTCTTCATAGAATAAATATATGTTTCCTGGTCTCATTATTAATGCCTATTTAGTTAATAAACCACTAAACAGTTTTGGAGGAAGGAAAAGCTCCTCCCTGGAATCTGATTGTGTTTAAACTTTCTAGTGTGAAAGGCTCCCAAAGGGAATTAGTGGCAAATTAAATGGTTTCTGAGGCATAACTCTACTTACTGCTCTTTTTTAACATAAATTTTTAAAATCTTTTTCTTCTTCTTCCTCCTTCTTTAAGTAAAATTTTTTGTGTATATTTGAGGTTTACAAATGATATTATGGGATAAATATAGACAGGAAAATGGTTACAATAGTGAGGCAGATTAACTTATTTGTCATCTCACATGGTGACTTTTTTTGTGACAGGGGTACCTAAAATCTACTTATTTATCAAAATCTGCAATACAGTACAATTCTATTAACTTTAGTCCTCTGCCATATGTTAACTCTGGAGACTTCTTCACTTTCCTGCTTTATGTTTATCACCATGCCTGTCCCTGAGGACTAGTCGAAAGAAGACACATCAGGGCAAGAGAATAAAATAAAGCCCTCTGTGACAAACCGTTTACCAAGTGAAAACCACTTTATGTGTTTTTATTCTTGTTCTGCGATGTTTGTTTTAAATTAGTTGACATTACCACCTGGACATGAAAACAGTGAAATTGAGATATGTCTGGCTCCTCATACTAGAGGCAATATTATATTGCCATTTAAAATGGGCATAATATAAACTATACTGTTATTAAAATAGCCAAATGTAATTTGATATTGTATCTCTTATTTGGTTTTTTATTATTTATTTATTTTGAGACAGAGTCTCAAGCTGTTGCCCTGGGTAGAGTGCAGTGGCTTCACAGCTCAAAGCAACCTCCAACTCTGGGGCTTAAGTGATTCTCTTGCCTCAGCCTCCCAAGTAGCTTGGGACCACAGGCACCCACCACAATGCCCAGCTGTTTTTTGGATGTAGTTGTCATTGTTGTTTGGCAAGCCTGTCCTGGATTTGAACCCGCCAGCTCTGGTGTATGTGGCTGGTGCCTTAGCCGCTCAAACTACAGATGCCCAGCCTTGTTTTATTTTTAAGGTGGAACAAAGAGGCACACGCACTGTAACCAGCTCTCCTGTCATTACTGCCTCCAGATTTATCTCTGTTCTCCCTTTAACCTCCTGTGTGCTGCCTTAGAAGACCTTTCCTCTCTGCAGCGTGGGGTGAGGTCCATCTTGCCTCTTCCATCAGTGGTTTCACTGTTTGGGTTCTTCTCTGTCTTTAGTGTTTTAGTACAGCAGTCTCACCTTATCCGGGGTATGTTCTAAGACCCCCAGTGGGCGCCTGAAACCACAGAGATACTGTGGTTTACACTATGTTTTTCCATCTGATAACCAGATGGCTACTACATGACTAACAGGTAGAGTACAGGATGTAGATATGCTAGACAAAGGGATGATTCACCCCTTGGCAGGGGAGGAAGATGACACAAGATTTTATCATGCTACTCAGAATGGTGCACAATGGTTATGTATTATATTAACATATTATCAATATATTATTATATTAGATATTATAACTTGTTTATTTCTGGAATTTTTCTTTTAATCGTTTCAGACTGCAATTAACTGTGGGTAACTGAAACCACAGGAAGTAGAACTGCGTAGACTACCGTATGGTATTTGGAATATATTCTTAAAAAGGATGTCTATATACATTAAGCTTAATAGTAAAACTAAACATTAGGTACCCATCACCCAGCTTAAGAACCCAAATACTAATACCTTGACATACATCTGTGCCCCTCCTTGATCCCGTTCACCTGCCCTGGCCCTTAACACCTAACTTAAGTGTGTGCTTATTCATCCTTTACATTCTCAGTCTATGTATGTGCGTGTGTGTATGCATTAAAAAGTTAACTACTAAAGACAGAACCTTAGAAGAAAGTAGGGAACGTTTATCTTTTATTCTGTTATGTCTATACCTAGATATTTAGAGATGCCATTTAGGAATATTTCTAAATAATATATTTAGTTTTATTGATTTTAGAGCTTTATAAAAAAATATACTTTATCATTCAATGACTTGGTTTCTCTCACTCACCATATTTTAAAAATTCATGCGTACATTTCCAGCAGTGGTACTTGATTTATTTTCACTGCAGAATGATGCTCCAATGGTAATTTACTTATTTTCCTGTTGATGGACATTTTAGGTTGTTTCCATTTTTTTTCTACTGTGAATGGTGCTGCTGTAAACATTCTTACATATGTTCCCTGAGAAATATGCACAAGATTTTCTCTGCAGAATATACAGGCAAAGGTTATAGAAATATTCACATTTTCAAGATAATGACAAATTGTTTCCCAAGAGATGTTCTAAATTGTATATCCACTTGCAGTGTGTAAGAATTTCCTCTTCTCCACAACCTTGCTGACACTTTATGTCACTGTTATTCTAGATGTCTCATAAAATATGGCAGGAATATTCCCTGCATTTTTGTTCTCTGTAAGCATTTTGTTTTAAGATTGAAGTGATCTGTTCTCTGTTTTAAAAAACTCCCTATAAACTGTTCAGGCTAGTATTTTCTTTCTGAGAGGTTTTTCTTAAAGAGAGATTTACATTTATTTTGTTTTTTTCATATTTTTATTTTTTAGTATGAAGAATTTTGAATACACAGGTTCAAAAAACAGTATAATTAACTCCATGTATCATTACACCCAGTTCCAATAAACATCAACCTGTGGTAAATTCTGCCTCATCTTTAATTTCTTTAATTCCCATCCACTTTCCCCCATCCATAATATAGTGAAGAAAATTGCAGATACGTCACTTTATCCTTGAAGATTTTGATGTGTGTCTTGAAAACATAGAGATTCTTTTTAAAGCATATAACCTGATACCATTATCATACCTTAAAAGAAACAATTCCTTAATGTCAAAGAGCCAGTAGGTTTCAAATTTCCAATTAATAAATATTGTAAAATGATTTTAGTTAAATTTAGGCATCATATATATTTTAGATTTTATTTTAAAATAAAATAAAAATCTGTACACATATATACAGATTGATTTGTATCAAGATGCAATTAATGTTCACACATTGCATTGGATTGCGATGTCTTTCTAAGTGAATATGGTTTTGGGGTCTTTTAAAAGATTGCTGATTTGATTGATTATTGATTTCCAGCTTGATTTAATTCTGATGATACAACTTGTTAGTTCCTTTTAAATTTACCAAGGCTTTCTTTATGGACTAATACATATTCAGATTTTTAAATATTTCACATTTGCTTGAAAAGAACATGTGATTCTCGTATTATTCATTGTGGGATTCTGTATTTGCCCATTGAATGCAGGTTTTTAATCCTTGATTTCTCTTTCTCTTTTCTTAAAGAGACCATGTTGTTTGTCTTATAGAGTTTCTGATAGTCCTCATGTTTCAACGAGCATCCCTGTGGTATATAGTTTAGCATGTTCCTCTTGTGCCTTCTCAAACCTCCATATTTCTGTAAATTGATACCTGGATTCAGACAGTAAGATATTCAGAGTTGATCTTCTTTTTCCGATGCTATTCATGAATGGTGGTGATAGGTTGGTCCCTTGATTATGAAACTCATAATAGTTGTCTTGATAGCAGCCATTGGTGTTCAGTATCTAGGTCCCTTAGTTCATTAAAAATTATAAAATGATGGTCCAGTTCTATTATTCCTTCATTTACTACCTAGAATCCTTTTATTTATTTATTTATTTGTTTGTCTGGGGCTGGGTTTGAACCCACAACCTCCGGCATATGGGGCCGGCGCCCTACCCTTTTGAGCCACAGGCGCCACCTTCCTGGAATCCTTTTATAATGAGAAACTTACCTTCATTTATTATTTGTCTATTCAGTGATATAGTTTGTATATGAAAGGTGAGATAAATGCTAATTTCCTTTTATTTGCTGGTTTTCAGTATAATAATTTTGTTCTCTAGCTTAATCCAATAGTGATTATTATCTCTTTTGTATCAGTGTGAGCTCATTGATTTAAACATATTTAATGTTTTGGTTCATGGCATTTATTAGTCCTGCTGATGAACAAATCCCTCCTTGGCCAATAGAAGCTTTTTGTGTTTTCTTTACAACCATAAGTAGTCTGTGATAGCTGTTTTGATATCTGGATTTAAAAAGTATTCCAAGTTCATCGTTTCTTTCTTCATTTCTCCAAGGTACCCTGATTCCTTTTAATAAGAAATGGTATGTGGAAATCACAGTCTAGATGTCTGGGTATGATGCATATTTCTACAGAATTGGTTGTCATTTTGATATATTTTTTATTTTTTTTATTTACCTAATTTTTTAAATTAAATCATAGCTGTGTACATTAATGCAATCATAGGGTACAATGTGCTGGTTTTATATACAATTTGAAATATTTTCATCAAACTGATTAACATGGCCTTCACCGCATTTTCTTATTAGTTAAGACATCTATATTCTACACTTAGTAAATTTCACATGTACCCTTGTAAGGTGTACCGTAGTTCGGGTTCCACCAATTACTCTCCCTCCACCCATCCTCCCCCTTCTCCTGTCCTTCCTCTCCCCTTTTCTTTTTTTCTTGGGCTATAATTGGGTTATAGCTTTCATATGAGAGCTATAAATTTGATTTCATAGTAGGGATGAGTACATTGGATACTTTTTCTTCCATTTTTGAGATACTTTGCTAGGAATAATGTGTTACAGCTCCAACCACATAAACATGAAAGAGGTAAAGTCTCCATCTTTCCTTAAGGCTGCATAATATTCCATGGTGTACATATACTACAATTTATTAATCCATTCATGGGTCAGTGGGCATTTGGGCTTCTTCCATGACTTAGCTATTATGAATTGGGCTGCAGTAAACATTCTGGTACAAATATCTTTGGTATAATGTGATGTTTGGTCTTCTGGATATATACATAGTAGAGGAATTGTAGAATCGAATGGCAGGTCTATTTTTAGATCCCTAAGTATACTCCAAACATCTTTCCAAAAGGAACGTATTAGTTTGCATTCCCACCAGCAGTGCAGAAATGTTCCCTTTTCTCCACATCCACGCCAACATCTCTGGTTTGGGGATTTTGTGATGTGGGCTAATCCTACTGGTGTTAGATGATATCTCAAAGTAGTTTTGATTTGCATTTCTCTGATGATTAATGATGATGAGCATTTTTTTCATATATCTGTAGGCCATGTTTCTGTCTTCTTCAGAGAAGTTTCTCTTTAAGTCTCTTCCCCACCCTGAGATGGGATCACTTGTTCTCTTCTTGCTAATACATTTGAGTTCTCTGTGGATTCTGGTTATTAGACCTTTGTTGGAAGCATAACCAGCAAATATCTTTTCCCATTCTGAGGGCTGTCTGCTTGTTTTTCTTACTGTGTTCTTGGCTGTGCAGAAGCTTTTTAATTTGAGGAGGTCCCAGTAGTATATTTTTGATGTTGCTTCATTGCCTGGGGGGGGTCCTCCTCATAAAATATTCACCCGGGCCTATTTCTTCAAGAGCTTTCCCTATACTTTCTTCTAGTGTTTTTATAGGTTCATGTCTTAAATTTAAGTCTTTAGTCTAGTGAGAGTCTATCTTAGTTAGTGATGACAGGTGTGGGTCCAGTTTCAGTTTTCTGCAGGTCTCCAGCTAGTTCATCTACCACCATTTGTTAAATAGGGAATTTTTTCCCCACTCAGTGTTTTTAATTGGCTTGTCAAAGATCATATACTGGTAAGTAGCTGGGTTCATCTCTTGGTTCTCTATTCTGTTCCATGCATCTACCTCTCTGTTTTTGTGCCAGTACCATGCTGTTTTGATCACAATGGATTTATAGTCTGATGTCTGGTAGCATGATTCCTCCTGCTTTGTTTTTGTTTCTGAGTAATGTCTTGGCTATTTGAGGTTTCTTCTGATTCCATATGAAATGAAGTATTATTTTTTCGAGATCTTTAAAGTATGACAATGGAACTTTAATAGGGATTGCATTAAAATTATATATTGCTTTAGGTAGTACAGACATTTTAACAGTGTTAATGTTTCCCAGCCATGAGCAAGGTCTGTTTTTCCATTTAGCATTTTCAGCTATTTCTTTTCTTAGAGTTTCATAGTTCTCCTTATAGAGATCTTTCACATCCTTCGTTAGGTAAACTCCCAAATATTTCATTTTATTTGGCACTACTGTGAATGGAATAGAGTTCTTGACTGTTTTTTCAGCTTGACTATTGTTGGTATATATAAAGGCTACTGACTTATGGGTGTTGATTTTGTAACTTGAGATGCTGCTGTATTCCTTGATTACTTCTAAGAGTTTTGTATGTGAATACCCTTGATTGTCTATTCTTCCCTAATTGCTATGGCTAAGACTTCCATTATGAAGTTGAAGAGCAATGGGGACAATGGGCAATCTTGCCTGGTTCCTGATCTGAGTGAAAATGATTTCAATTTAATTCCATTCAATATGATATTGGCTGTGGGTTTGCTGTAGATGGCCTCTATTAATTTGAGACAAGTCCCTTCTATTCCAATTCTCTTAAGTGTTCTAATCATGAATGGATGCTGGATATTGTCAAAAGCTTTTTCTGCATCAATTGAGAGGATCATATGGTCTTTGTTTTTTAATTTGTTTATCTGGTGAATTACATCTATAGCTTTGCGTATATTCAACCAGCCTTGAGATCCTGGAATAAAACCCACTTGGTCATGGTGTATAATTAGTTTGAT
>CAUYQV010068585.1:0-10813 GCA_963574575.1 Galagoides demidoff | reverse complement strand
GGGCAGGGTCTCACCAGCTGTGCACAATTTGAGAGTGTGCAGCACGTCCCCTGGGTGAAGGGCTCAAACACAACTTGAACTTTACCTTAGATGGGAAAGAATTGTAACCTCAACATTTGTACCCTCCTGTTAATTTAGAATAAAAAAAGAAATTAAAAAAATAATACAGTTATGAGAAACATATTTAGAAAAAACTACCTGACAAAATTCAAATATATGTCTCCATCCATGTTATCAAATTTTAGAGGCTGGAGAATATAGGCAACTATATACACACTTGGATAGAAGTAATATAATCCCAAGGCACATTGGGGGTCTCTATCTTGTGGGTATGTAGGAATTTGATAAATTTTAGTAACCATGAACCTCCATTAGTCAGGGATTTGCAGACCTGAGGTAAGTCCCTTCTTTAATTCAAAGGGCTCTCTCCACAATTACAAGAGGGGCTCTACCCCCAAATTCAAATATTCTGAACTGGTTGTCTGTACCCTTACAAGAACCAGAAATTAAAAAAAAATTTTTTCATAATAGGGCTGTGTACATTGGATACTTTTTCTTCCATTCTTGAGATACTTTGCTAAGAAGGATATTTTCCAACTCCATCCATGTAAACATGAAGGAGGTAAAGTCTCCATCTTTTTTAGGGCTGCATAGTATTCCATGGTATATATATATACCACAATTTATTGATCCATTCATGGGTCGATGGGCACTTGGTCTTCTTCCATGACCTAGCAGTTATGAATTGGGCTGCAATAAACACTCTGATACAAATTTCTTTATTATAGTGTGATTTTTGGCCTTTTGGTAGAGGAATTATAGGATCAAATGGCAGGTCTATTTTTAGTTCTCTGAATGTTCTCCAGATGTCTTTTAGCCCAAGAATATGTGGAAGGGGGAGAGGGAGGGGAGGGGAGGATGGGTGGTGGGATGGTGACTGCTGAGATCACACCTATGGTTCATTCTATAAGGGTACATGTGAATCTCTCTAAATGTAGAATATAAATGTCTTAACATAATAACTAAGAAAATGACATAAAGGCTATGTTAACCAGTTGGATGAAACTATTTCAAATTGTATACAGAAATAGTACACTGTACCCCATGATAGTATTAATACACTGCTATGATTTAATAAAAATATATATACATAAATGGTATATAAATAAAATGAATCTCTCATCAAAAGACTAAGGCATTTGAAGACATTCCACAAATTTCATAATAATTAAAAAATACTTATACGGTGTTAACAAGAACACTTCACACTGAAGTTGTTACTTCTTTGTAGAAAACCCTCCAGAATGTATTTCTGTTTTTGCAAAATTGCAGTTCAGTCCCCATGAGTGAGCAACTTCTCATGGCTCACTTCCAGAACCTCTGGAATCCATCATTCTGCTTTCCCTCTCCATAAATTTGATGCCTGTAGGTACGTCAAGGTGAGTAGGATCACCCAGCATTTGTCCTTTTTATATTGTTATAAAAACTAGTTGCACTGTTACAAATTTGTTCATTCAGTGCAATGTTTTCAAGCTTAGCTCATGTTGTAGTATGTGTTAGAATTTCCTTTCTTTTGAACACTGCATGAGATTGTGTTGTATGCACCTGCTGCGGTTTCTTTACCTGGTCATATGTCAGTAGACAAGTGTGTTGCTTCCATCTTTTGGTGGTTGTAAATAACACTTCAGTGAACGTGGGTGTGCTAATATCTTCCTCAAGCATTGTTTTCTGGTTCTTCTGGGTATATATCCACAAGGTTAAAGACTACACTCTTTGTAGCTTAAGGTTTTTAAGAAGGTTTCAGACAGGGGAAAAGAAAGTCCCTCCTTGGAATTTCTAAGTTAGGTTTTCTCACTAAACAGCAGCAACAGAATCCCCCTTACTTTAGCCTCAGGATAAAGATTGTGCTTTTTAAGAAACACAGTCAAGGAAGCCTTGACAGGAAAGGTGAGAATTCTTGGGATAATAAAAACTTTAGGACATTGGCAAAATTTTCTGTGAAAAAAGAAAGCCCTTCACAAAGGCACCAAGCGACTAATTTCTGACCATTAAAATAGTTTATTTTATAAGGGTACAAGTGAATCTTTCTAAGAGTAGAATATAAACGTCTTAACACGATAACTAAGAAAATGACACAAAGGCTATCTGAACCAGTTTGATGAAAATATCTCAAATTGTATATGAAAACACCACACTGTACCCCATGATTGCATTAATGTACACAGCTATTTAATTAAAAAAAACCACACTGTACCCCATGATTGCATTAATGTACACAGCTGTCATTTAATAAAAAAAAAATTGTGAAATTTGTTTCATTTTACAAATATGTACCTACTGAAATAGTATATGCTTTCTAATTCCAAGACAAAGTTTGGCATTATCTGTGCATTTAATTTTTAATTTCATTGTAGGCACTCCCAAGGATTTTGCAATCGACATCGGTTATTTTCTATGTGACTGTAATTTGACCTAAATCATGTTTGTTTACAAGCAATCTGGTGTCCATTGTGATGACTTGCTTCTAATGCGTAGATGACATCTTGCTAAGAAGAGTAACTGGCTGGCTGTTTGGTTTGCTTTCTCTCACAGGGGGTGTTTTCGGAGCATAGCTGAGGATATTAAAGGTATTACTTCCTCATGGATTAAGGAGATTCAGGGACTGGACATTTTCTGCAGGCAGAATGCCTGAGATTGGACATGTCATTCTTAATACAATCCACGTGCAAATGGGCTCGAACCTTGTGCCATTTAGCAGGTGTCTTACAAATCAAGTCTCTGGGTCTTTTTTTCTTTTTTTTGTTCCTTGACGCATCCCCCTTTGATCTAAGGTTTAGGAATTCTATTTGCAATCGCCCTTTTGCTGATCAGCACACACTGGCCACATTTTTAATGAGTTGAGCAAAACCAGCGGGGCCACGCGAGGAATATTTTTGAACGCCAAGTCTAATTCTGAAATGTGTTTGATATTCACGCTCTGACTTGGGGGTCACGTCGTGTTAAACATGACAAGCTACATGGTGGTCGTTGCTTTTACTTAAAAAAGTGTGAGTATTTGGTTGAATAGCACAGCCAAGGAGTCCACATGGAAACAGATCAAGCTTCTGTCTTTTCTGTGTCTCTGCTGCTTCTGGAGAATACCAATTGTGGAATCCCATTGTAATTCTGTTTTTTTTTTTTTTTTCTATCAGCCTTTTGCAGTAAGCTACAGACTCCTCAAGGGCAAATAGCTCTGATTCCATTTTCAACAAAAAGTATTACAGCAGGAATTGGGTTAAAATGCCCTGAATACACGAAGAAAGAGGTGGAAACAGGACCAGAGAAGGACAAAGAAAGAACCTTTCTGTGGGCACGAGGAACACATTACAAACCACAAAAGAGATGGTTTACATTTTTTTTCATTTTTCTTAAATCGAATAATTGACCTTGCTGAAAACAGTTTGACATTTCTGAGTAGAATGAGCCTGAGAATGTCTTCATACTGTTTATGCCTTGAGGATAGTGGGAAAATGTCACTTGAAGAACCTCTTCTTTCTAAGAGGAGTTGGTGGTTTTTCCAAAGGGCAGATTTGGCTGGTGGAGCTTAAGGGAGATCCCTAAGCAGGAGTCGCTGTTTGGAGAATTCTGCCCCCGGCTGTAGGGTTGGTGTCTATATGTCTGCTGTGAGTCCACAGACCCAGTGAGATCCAGATGAATCACCTTGTCACCTAGGTCATGAATCACATTGCTACCTGGCTTCATTTTTGGTTTTTATTCTTCTAGTTTATTGGGAGGCCTCAGTCTTCTTCCTGGAATTCTATCTTGTGACTTGTGTACCCACTGCGAGGTGAGGACATGTGGCCCCAAGCTGCCCATCTCTCAGGAAAGACATAGTCAGCTGTCACCTCCTATGGAGGGCCACCAAAGAATCATCTAGATAATTGTAGATGACACGTGGGGGGTTGATGACATTTCTGTGGCTGAATACACCTGTTCATTTCTCTTCCTTGTGTTTCTTATCTGTATCAACCTCTAGAGCTAAAGTCTCTGCTCTTAGTCACACTGAATTCCTAGATTTATTTAACAATGACTTCTCTTATCATTAAGAGAAAGTACTGAAAGGCATAATCAGATGAGGAGGTCTGAATAATTTTAATTGGCAACCAATTAATTGTTGGTTAAGGCTTTGCGCAGAAAAAGAATCAGCAGGAAATTAATGCCTAGAGGGTTGATAGGTAGATGACTGAGAGATAATACAAGCAGATAAACATAAAGAGAGATGATAGATATATACATAGATAATATACAGTGATGATTATTTCAGATGATGACGAGATAAAAAATATATATGTAGATGACTACATAGCTACTTGTTTATCTGATAGATAAAATGATGGGACGGAGATGTTGTAGATGGATGGTTGAATAACAGAAATATAGATGACAAATAGGTAGATGGGATAGATGATAGATAACAGATTATAGACAGATTATAGATCAATGGAGATGAGATCTAATACATGGATGACTAATAATACATATAGGCAAATGCATAGAATTTTCCAAACACCACCATAGATAGAATAAAACCAACTCACATGAAATTTTATATTATATTCTTTATGTGTTTATATTTACATATCAGCATGTATAGAAAAATTGGTAAAATTTTGCAATGAATATTTTGTAAATAAAGGTCCACTTAGCTATAATTTCTTATTTCCCTGACATATGGTGATATTTGGGGACATAAAATTAATCATTACAGCCACTCTTGTAAGTGTCTACCTGTCTACTTTAAATTTATCTTGCTATCTTACAGTATTGACTGTTTTCTCACACTTGCTGTTTTATTATGCTTTTAATTACCTGTAATTGCAAGAGCTATAATTAAAAAGAAAAAATACAGGCTGGGTGCAGTGGCTCACACCTGTAATCCTAGTACTCTGGGAGAGTCGTATCTTTGATCTTAGGCAGGAGTTTGAGACCAGCCTAAGCAAGAGTGAGACCCTGTCTCTACCAAGAATAGAAAAATTAGCCCAGTGTTATTGTGGCAGGTGCCTGTAGTCCCAGCCATTCGGGAGGCTGAGGCAGAAGGATCACTTGACCCCAGGAGTCTGAGGTTGCTATGAGCTATGATGATGCCACAGCACTCTACCCAGAGAGAAAGAGGAGATTCTGCCTCAAAACAAAACAAAACAAACAAACAAAAAAAAACACAACTGAAAAATATAATCAGATGAGTGGGTCTGAATAATTTTAATTGACACATATTTCCATAACATGGGTAATGCTTCAATGTATAGTTATTTATAAAATGATATCCTCTTATGTACACTAATTTTTTTTCTTTTCAATACTTTTATTAGGGGCAGTGCCTATGGCTCAAGGAGTAGGGCGCCAGCCCCATATACCAGGAGTGGCAGGTTCAAGCCCAGCCCTGGCCAAAACTGCAAAAAAAAAAAGAGAAATACTTTTATTAAATTCTGGGTTAAAATGCAGGTCAATTTATTAACAGTTGAAGGCTTTTCAACAAGCAGAGCCTGCCTAAACCTCACTCAGAATGCAGGACGGACTCAGAAGCATCATTGTCCCTGAATTTCTTGGGCTCTCCCTCAAGCCTGTGGAACTGTACTGTCATCGGTAATACCAACAAGTGATTGGTGAGGACATCAATATTTGGAAAGCACTTTGTGGAGAGTTTATTGAATATCTTTTGCTCTGACAAAGTAATTGCAACAAAAAATCAGAATAAAGCTCTCCTTTCTTTTTTTAACAATAAAGGGATTTTCATATGCATGCCGCCGTTAACATGAATACTTCTGTAATTTAGATTACAGTGACGTTAGTGCCACTTAGGCATAATAGAGCTGTCACCTCCCTTTGAAATTTTAATTTAAATATTATTGTAACTGAGTTATAGGTTATAATGGAAAATGTGATATTAAATTAGAAGCTAAAAAATAAAATAGAAGGTACCATATGTGAGTATAAATGTGTAGGTTTTTTTTTGTTTTTTTTGTTTTTTTTAGGGAAGGTCTAACTCTGTCATCCTGGGTAGAGTACTGTGGCATCATCATAGCTCACAGAAACCTTAAACCCTTGGGCTCAGGTGACCATCTTGAATCAGCTCCTCAAGTAGCAGGGACTACTGGTGCCCACCAGTAAACATGGCTAGTTTTTCTATTTTTAATAGAGATAGGGTCTCATTCTTGGTCAGGCTGGTCTTGAACCCCTGAGCTCAATGGATCCACCTGCCTTGGCCTCCCAGAGTGCTGGGGTTACAAGTGTGAGCCACCATGGCCTATGGGTATGTCAAAATGCCTGAACTGTTGATAACATGTGTACGCTTAAAACAACCCTACAAGATTGTTCATGTTATCCTCTCTTGACATTGAGAAACTCAAGCCCCTTGAGCTTAGTTAATTTTTCTAAGGTAACGAGTCTTCACTACCAAAGTACCAAAATGTCAGCATCTTATGTCCAACCATATTGCCAACACATATCATTGTATCCTTCTCATAATCGGATTTCAGATGGTTTCACCTGAGAATCCTCCCAATTCCCGAGGCTTTATTAGGAACTCTAATTCTCTACTAAATGAACTTTCATCAAAACTGAAGAAAATATGATTAAACTACTTGAAAAAATTGCATATTTTCTCTTAATTTATAAGCATTCATCACATAATTCCTCATAAAATAATATTTAAGTTGCATGGAAATAAGTTCTAAAGAGTTCTGCAAGAATTATGTCATGACTGAATATGCAAGCAGTTTTATTAATATTATTATTATTTTTTTATTTTTGCAGTTTTTGGCCAGGGCTGGGTTTGAAACTGCCACCTTCAGTATATGGGGCCAGAGCCCCATTCCTTTGAGGCACAGGCACCTACCTGCAAGCAGTTTTATTTACCCTACTGCTTATTAAAAAAAAAAAAAAATTTTTTAATGGCTGAATAATATTCCATGGTATACATATACCACAGTTCATTAAACCATTCCTGGGTTGGTGGTCAGTTAGGTTGTTTCTGCATTTTGGTGACTGTAAATTGAGCTGCAATAAACAGTCTGGTACAAATGTCTTTATGATAAACTTAGTATTTTTTTTTCTTCTGGATAGATGCTTAGTAATGGGTTTGCAAGCTGTGGTATAGGTATACCATAGAATACTATTCAGCCATTAAAAAAATATGGAGACTTTACATCTTTTGTATTAACCTGGATGGAGGTGGAACACATTCTTCTTAGTCAAGTAACACAAGAATGGAGAAGCAAGAATCCAATGTACTCAACTCTAATATGAAGGCAGTAGACAATCTAATACACACCCACATAAGAGAAAAACTCAAATTAATTCATGGTGGGGAGTGGGGGAATGAGGAAAGAGGAGGGGGAAGGGTAATGGGGGAACACAGTGTCTGGCACACCTCTTGGGGGCAGAACACACTTATAAGAGGGACTACACCTAATAAATGCAATGAGTATAATCTAATTCTTTGTAGTCTCAATGAATCTTGAGCAGTTAAAAAAAAAGAAAGAGTAAAGGAAAAGATTAAAATAAAAAAGAATAAAGTAAAATAAAATATTTTCTTTGCAAAAGTAAA
Organism: Galagoides demidoff; assembly: GCA_963574575.1. Classification (NCBI taxonomy): domain Eukaryota; kingdom Metazoa; phylum Chordata; class Mammalia; order Primates; family Galagidae; genus Galagoides; species Galagoides demidoff. Next base: position 3,228 of record CAUYQV010068585.1, on the reverse strand, counting down.
AAATATATACAGATAGATGTGTGTGTGCATGTATGTGTGTACTTATATATATATATATACAACAGAGGAAACAACAGGTATCATGAGTCTGAACATTCAGTTATATAAATGGTAAATGAAATCAGCAGCAGACATCTCTTACTAGAAGAAATACTAGGATAATTCGGGCTGAGGGAAAATGAACCCAGATAAAAATAGAGGTTCGTGCAAAGAGAAAAATGAAGACACCAAAAATAGTCACTGTATGAACCAGCGTTTAAGATTGACTTTTTATCATTTCAATAGCTGTAAAATGTATTTGATGGTTTCTTTAGCTGTAATAGCAATTGTACTACAGAATGCATAACACAGGCAATGGTAAGATTTATCACAAAAAATAACAAAAAAAGTGGGAGAAAAGTAACGGGAAAATGCCACGCTTATTATAAGCTTCTAGGCTATACTTTCAAACTTTGCAAAAAAGATATTTGCACCAGATTATTCATTGCAGCTCAATTTGTAATAGCCAAGTCACGGAAGAAACCCAAGTGCCCATCAACCCATGAATGGATTAATAAATTGTGGTATATGTATACCATGGAATACTATGTAGCCTTGAAAAGATGAAGACTTTACCTCTTTTATGTTTGCATGGATGGAGCTGAAACATATTCTCCTAAGTAAAGTATCTCAAGAATGGAAGAAAAAGTATCCAATGTACTTAGGACTGCTATGAAAGCAATTTACAGTCATTCACACTTTCTTATAAAAGATAAATCACAACTATAGCCCAAGATGAAGAAGAGAAATGGAATGGCAAGGAAGGGGATGGAGGAGGTTTGATAGAGGGAGGGTAAATGGTGGGACCACAGCTATGGAGCATATTGCAAGGGTACAAGTCAAATCTATGTAGTGTAGAACATAAATGTCTTAATACAGTAATCAAGTAAATGAGGCAAAAGCTATATTAATTAATTTGATGTAAGCACTCCAAATTGTATGAAAAAAATCAACACATTGTACCCCATAAATGCGTAAATGTATTCATGATCTGTGTGTATCTGTAGGGTGACCAGACACCCGCTTTTCAACAATTTGTCCCATGTCCTGCAGCATTTTAAAAAAGTCCCAATTTTTGGAAAGAATGCACCAACAGGCAGGAGAACAAGAAGGGAATATACGGTTTTCAGCTGCCATGTGGTTATTTTGCCAGAATATGAGTTTTATATTATTTTTGTTAATTTTATAATGTTAAACTGTAATAATAACAAATAATTGCTGAGAAGTGATTCTCGAGAGCTGCTTATCAAAGTTTGCATTGTTGTCAGGCCCTCTCCTGCCCGGTCCCCTGCACCCATGGCCATGTTGTCCCGCCTTACTGATGTTAAAATCTGGTCACCCTATGTATATGACTTAATAAAAAAAAAGAAACTAGGTTGTGACAAATAAAAAGAATGTGTGCTGCTCACGCAAGAGAAAAGCTTAGTTTAATTTACATTAGAGGGCAGGGGGAAGGAGAGGGGGACAGGGGAGAGGGATTGGTGAGTTCCTCCATGATGGGTGCAAGGTCAGGTGCATGTCTGACCTCCCGGGAGCAGGACACAATTACAACAGGGACCTCAACTAACAAATGCAAACATTAAACTCTAATCATTTGCATCCTCATATTAATCTGATATTAAAAAAAAAGAAATACATAGTAATGCCTAAAACAGTGACTTAAATAATAGTTGGATTTAAAAAAACAAAAATTACTTAATAAATTGAATAGAAATCAGAAATAAAGCAGAAAAAGAACAAGAAATGTGGTAAAAACAGGAAGGTAACAGCACAGTGTTATTTAAGCCTAAGCACATATTAATAATTATATTAAATGAAAATTCTTAAATGCCTACAGTTAAAAGGTACAAATTGTCCCATTAGACTCATCAAATCGAAGTTTTTTTATCTAATGATAAAAAACTATAATTTTTTCACTTGAATCAATCTATAGTTAAATTTTCACGGAATGCTTAAGTTATGTTGACCAAAAAAAAAAAAACAGGAAAGAAGGAAAGAAAAAAAAAGAGAGAAGAAAAAAACAGTATACTTTTATACTTACAATGCTTTGAACTTTTTCAAAAATAACTTAACTAATGATCTTTAAAAATTTCTGCAGTACATAGGTTGAAAACATACTCCATTGGGGAAAAAAAATAATAAGAAGTTAACTGATGACTCCATACTGAATCTCAGAGTCAAAGCATTCTATAATAGACATACTCTTACTTGACAATGTCACTATTACTTTCTTTGCATTATTATTATTATTGTTATTGCTTAATATTTCAATGCATCAATCATCCGATTTCTTTTCTGAATGTATTTATCTTTTTTTGTTCTTTACGAAGTATTTGTTTCTAGTCCTTATCTTAAATATTGTTATTGTTATTAAATTTTAAGCGTTTTTAATTTTGTGAAGGCAAAAAGTGGAAACCTAATAAACACACACATATATATGTAAAAAAGAAAACATACTCCATACCAATATGAAACTAATACATGAACCATTCCATGCTCATATGAACAATAAAACACAAGTATAGCCCAGTATAGGGGGAGGGAGAGAAGATGATTGGCAGAAGAGGGAGGGCGCGAACTAGGGTGTCAACTCTTGTTCACACTGTCAGGGTGTGTAACACATCCCCGGGGTGAGGGGCTCTTTTACAACTGGAACTTTACCTGGAAATGAGAATAATATAACCTAAAGATTTATACTCTCATATTAATCTGAAAAAAAAAAGAAAAAAAATGTTAAAAACACTACTTTTGGGGGTGGTGCCTGTGGCTTAAAGGAGTAGGGTTCCAGCCCCATATACTAGAAGTGGCAGGTTCCAACCCAGCCTGGGCCAAAAACTGCAAAAAATAACCCAAAACAAAACGCTGCCCCAGGGACATGGCAGTGAGCAGGGTACACATGGCTTCTGTTCTCATCGACACTACTTTCCAGGAGATAGTAATTACAGTAATTGTCTTATAGAATGATGAAAATAGAGATATTTCCTCTGTTGTTCCTTTCCGAGTGTTGTGTAACTTGGTTGTGTTACTTTTGTGATTAGAAAATAAAATTTTAAGAAGCATAAAAGAAACTCACTGCTCTATTATATTCTGCATACAACAAACCCACTTGACATCCGAAGACACAAATAGTAAAAAAATAAATAAACAAATGATGGGCAAATATATACCACTTTAACACAAATCTAGAGA
>CAUYQV010068582.1:0-30090 GCA_963574575.1 Galagoides demidoff | reverse complement strand
AAATAGACAAATAAAACTACCCCCCCCCCCACAAAAAAACCCTATTTTTTTTTTTTTTTTTTTTTTTTTTTTTGCAGTTTTTGGCTAGGGCTTGGTTTGAACCCGCCACCTCCAGCATATGGGACTGGCAACCTACTTCTTTGAGCCACAGGCACCACCCCTACAGTGCATATTTTTCTGCAATAAACACTTAAATTTTATTTAGAAATGTAATTTAATAGTATTACAAAAAGTTTGATAAATCTGAAAAAGTCACCACTCATAGTGCCATACAACACAGTCTTCATTTTTATGTTGTTTATATGCATAAATATTTACGTGGTCATGATAATAATGTAAATATTTTACATCCTAGTTTTTCACTTAATATTTTCATGTTCCACCATTATTATTACATTAGTTACATAAACCTCAGGTGGTAGTGGAAGATTTTGGTATAGCCATTTTAAAGGAGATAATTGTATAGATTTAAATTATTCATTCTATGACCACCAAATTCATTTGACCACTGAATTCGTCTGACCACCTATCTCACTAGCCTCTCCTCTAATAGCACACAATTTCTAATGTACAATAGTTTCAAAGAAATACTTTTATTGCATTTAAATATCTAATCTATCTACTACTCTGTTCATGTAGTGATATAATCTTCTAAAATTTTCACTCCTTAATAAGCTTTCTTATTTCCAGTTGTTGAAAATTTCATAAAGTATGGCAATATCTGCTTAATAGTGTTCAGCCATATTTTTATGCAAATGAGAATTTTGAATCCTGGATACTTTCTCAATTTGATGAATGATAATCATAAGGGACTCTCAGTTTAATTGGAAAGACAAACAGCACATGCTATAGACAAATGACAGAGACAAGAGACTTTATATCAGCAGGGAAGAAGTAGTGTAATAAGGAAGAAAACTTCCAACTTACTCTAATTTAGAGCCCAGAAGAGCTTCAGGAGTGCTTGAGAATTAATCTTTCTATTTATCCAGAGTGAAAAGAGACAATTAAGGTTAAGAAAAATAAAATGTAAATGAGCAGATTTTTATTTTTTCCTAAGCAATTTTCTAGCCAGTGTGCTAATAATTGAAGTTTCATAAAGAGAAATTTAGCATTAGAACTTTTTATACTTCCTTTACATAGAAAGAAGAAAAGATGACTTGAGGATACACATGGAACTTTTGATTATAAAATAATGTTTAAATTAAAATACAAGTGGATAATCATCGAGAACTGTCAAACTTGAAAATTACACACTGAAATGAACATGATGTATTATCGTTATTGGTTTATACGCTTTTCCTCCTCGATTAACCTGGGAATTCCATCAGAGAGAGATTCATCTTGTATTCCTGTCATCAAGAACACTGTCTGGCGCAGAAACACTCAGGAAATGCTTCCTAAATTGATTTTTTTTAATTGTCTTCTAATTTGAATGGAAGTAGAGAGTCTCAGCTGACTGAATATAAAACTTGCCTCTTTCTTCTAAACTACTATTTTATTCTTTTAATTTCATATTTTGAATGTTCTGACATTGGTAGTTGACAAGTTTCCTTGTCTCCTGTAATTGATTTTGTTTCTAATGTTATTTCCTATAATTACATGGAAAGCGTATCAAGCATAACATTCAATGAAGCATGCATGTATATGCACATATGCGTGTATATATATATACACACACATATTTTATATATATCTAAAACACATATACATTCTTGGGCATGTTAGGAACTTAAACAGAATAATAAAACAGAAAGAAAACCACTCTCTTTCCCAGATCTTTATTTTCACTCTAAAGTCCATTTATTTTAGATATTTGCTTCTTTATTTTTAGATGTCTATCTCTACTTTTCTGAATAATAATTTTTGATTGCTTCCCCGATTTGTTAAATTTAGACCATAGTTATTAATCTCTAATCATGAAAGACTGGGATTTATTTCATATGTTTTCCTTCTCCCACTGGTTCAGAGTTACACATTATTTTTTAGTTGTCCTACTAAATTACTTTTGGAACTTCAATTCATAGGTTTATCCTTTTGTTTCTAGTTTCTTTAATTTTAGTTGGTATCTTGACTCTGTATTGCGAAAGAAAGTCTTCCATGGGTCTCCCCTGCTACACATTCTATTGTGGATACCAAGAAGGCAAAGCTCTGACTTCTCTTTCAGTGATCAACGCAGAGGGATGAGGTAATGTCTTCTTTGGGGGGAAAGAGTAGTCTTGCTTTACCTGCTATAAAGGATGTGTACTGACCAAGATCAGTGTACCTCACCATGATGCAAACCACTGTGTATGCAGCATCTTGCCAGATGCATTGAGATGGGTGATTTAGAATGTCAGCCTGACTTGATTTAGGGGCAACTGGATAACTGGTAAAACATTAGTTATTCACAGTACTTCAGTAGGCACTCAACCCATCCCTCGTCTACAGAGAGGGAAACCCAAGTGCTTTCACTTTTGGTTAGAACGATTGGACTTCGGGTGTTTCTGTGAAGGTATTTTTGGAGGACGTTGATGTATGAATCAGTGGCCTGTGCAGGAGACCCATCCTCAGTGTGGGCAGTCACCATCCAATAGGCTGGGGTCTAGATGGTACAAAAAAGTCAGAGGAAGGGTGAATTCTTGTTCTCTCTTTGCCAAAAGTGTGACACTCTTTCCCTCCTGTGCCTGAACATCAGAATTCCGGGTTCTCTGGCCTTTGGACTCCAATACCTACACCAGTAACTCCTGGGACTTGTTAGGCTTCAGCCTCATGCAGAATCACTCCAGGGTCTGCCTTGGTTCTGAGGCTATCAGACTTGGACTGAGTCATGCTATTGGCTTTCCTTATTCCCCAGCTTGCAGATGGCCTATCCTGGAACATATCAGCCTCATAATGAAGTAAGCCAATTCTCCTGATAAATCTTCTCTTTATATTTCTCTATATATGTGTGTATTGTATATCCTATTGGTCTGTCTCTCTGTAGAACCCTGACTGAAACATCTATCCATATGGCACTTGAGAGGAAAGAAAAACCAACCCAAACACAGCTCTCATGCTACCTGGTGTGCTTTGAATAATAAGTCTTTTGTCTCTGACCCAGGAGTCTTGGGTCTTCTGCCAGCATCTGTAAAACAGTAAAAAGCCAACTTAGCTTATAAGTCAGGTAAAATCTAATAACAAACACATTATTTCTGTCTATTTAAGGTTAGATGTGACTAACCTCTCCCTGTCCTTTCTTCAGCCTCTTTCAACTCAGATCCAGCCTCAGTAAGCTATGCTCTAACTTTTTCATTATCAAACATTTTAACATTTTCTCTCCATTTCTAAAGATCTAATTAAACTTTCTGTATTCAGTTCTAAATTGACTGTGTAATCTAAAATCTAATACACAGCTTACATTATTAATAACTGTTATACATTTACTGTTCTTGCATTTTATGTCTTTCTTCAAGGGTCCAAAGTTCCACTCCCCCTGCAGAGATGGTTCATTGCATCAAGAGCCCTTCACTGGGAAATATCACATCCTTCCTCAGAAATAAATGTCCTATTATTTCCCTGGTATTTCCCTGCCTTTCTTATTTCTCTACGCTCCTTTTACCTGGTTGCTACAATGACTATTCACCTATTCAACTATCTGGGGCCTCTTGGTTTTTGTTCTACACTCTTCAAAATTTGCCGAACTTATGTTTTATATCTTTAATTGAATTTTATATTTACTTAACATTGTTTTTAATCTGTGATAGTTCTTAATTATGACTTTTAAAAGAGTACTTCTATTTCCAATTTTTTTTTTCTCCTAGGGTATTTTTCTTTTTCTTTTTTTTTCTTTAAATTTTCTATTTCATGATGACATTTTCTTGATCCATCTGTGGTTTGGATGTGTTGTAGTATGCCCCTGAGATTCCTTTTTCCAAACTAAAGGATTTATTTCCCCAGATTCTTGGATGGTTGTTGGCTAACCCTCTCAGCTGACTATGTACTCCTATGATTGCTTCATCTGTGCAGTCCAACTAGTCAAAAGTTATGTACTTTTCTTGGGGTAAATCATATCCAATGTCTGGTCAACACTAGAACATAAAGCCCACACCCTTACTCCAAAATCTGTGAAGGATCATTCCAACCTCAGAGTTCCCTGCAGGGTCAGCTGGGTCTTTACTGTGTCACAGCCCCATTTCCTCTTTACCCAAGGAGGCCATGTTTCCTTACCCTATAGGTGTTGATGCCAAGGACACTCTTTCATAAACTTCCTGCATGGTGCTCTATCAGACTCAGTTTCATGGGAAACCCAACATCCAACCTGTGATTGTTCATTCTGTAATATTTAAGAATTAAAATTGAGAGTTAGTAGCAGATGCTTCCTCTGCTATTGAATAAAAGAGTAAATATGTCCATAACTTGTACCCTGAATGGGAAACATTTCTGGGAAAGCTGTGTGGGATCTTACTGGCGAGCCTCAACTGAGGGTAACCAGGTTGCTTTCAGACACATCTACCTTATGATAATTGAGTGAGGAGGGCTCTACTTGAAGCACTAACCCCCTCTAAGGGTATTAATTCTCCCCTAAATTATTTTTAAGAAAATACCATCATTAGTTTGTGGAATGCCTAGTAGTATATCCCTAGAAGAGAAAGGATCAATATTTCTAGAGAATTTCAATTAATTCCTTTATTTTTAATATCACTTTTTAATTTCTTTCTCTATTATGGTTATTTCTTAAAGCTTTTCTTTATTTCTAACAGAACTCTGTTCTCACTGCTACTGGAGTCCCTCTGGGATATTCTGGGCTTGAGTGTTTTCAGCTCCATGTTCCCCCATTAACTCTTTCCCATATTCCTCTAACTTCCAGAAACATGATGAAGTATATTATTTCATGATAGTACCCTCTAACCCTTCTCATTTTATTTAGCTTATAGTCCTACATTTTTATTTCAATGGACTTCACCACCAATGGATTAGGTGTGAAAAATTGACTGGTCTATTATCCTAAACTGAAACTATTCACTCAATTTAAACTCAATTTACTCTACTTAAATGAGATTTCATCTTATTTCTATAAATTGGATGGCATATAGAAAGTGGTAGCCATAGCACTGATCAGAAGATCGGGAAGCGTGATAGTTCATATTTCAAATAATTCACTATGTAGTGCTGGATCAGTAACTTCACTGGGTCTAATATTTTTTCTTTGTCCAAAAGAATGGATTCAAAGATAGCTAGGGTTTGAAGTATATTATTAAATATGTAGTTTTGATAATTCCAATTTAGACACAAAGTCATGATAAAACAAATAAGCAACAATGTCAAACCTTAAATTTTTATAGCAACTAAGGACTAATATTTTGTTTCAGTGTTTATTGTGAATTCCAGATTTGAATATTGCTTAGATGCTGACAAGAAGTGTTTAAGTCTAGTAGAGCTACATAGCTTTAGATGGAGATGGCAAAAAAAAGAAAAAAACATGTGTTTAAGCCTACTAGCTCTCGTATGTGATGCGAGATAGCCGATTTCCTGGGAAAATCATTCTTGTGTGTTGGTCGTTCAAATCATCTCCACAATTTCCATTCCTCTTATGTCCATGAGCCAGGGAGTGATACATCCCCAGGAACTCAGACTTTCTAATGGCAGCTCTGTTTTTCATTCGCAACTGAATGTTTTGCATTAATGTGTGATTTGGTGCAGAATAGGGGCATTTCACAAGCTTCATTTGCTCTTAGTTTGGGCATCTCAAGAATGTTCTGGCCAGATTCCCTATTATGTACCAATTAAGCTTATTTTGATGAATATGAGTAGTCTGCAACTTATTGAACATAACATGGAAACAAATTATTTTTTAAAATGAGCAAAACTAGGTCATAGGTCAGAAATGAATAAAGTCTTTATCATATTCCTTGGAACATTTTTGTCATTTAATAATGGAAGTGTCTAATACAATTCTAGCCTTTAATTGTTAGTTATCTAGATTGGATCAGGTGGGGGAAACGCTGCAAAATGTCCGCTCCCCTACATTCACTGCCAATACTGAAACTTTAGATTTTTACTGTGAGTAAATAGGATTTCCATATAGCTAGAAATAGTGATATAAAGTTCCATCAGAAGGAACTTATTTCTGAGCTGACAGAGACTAATACTGACCTCTAACTGTGTGACTGTATTAAGTATTTTGAGTTTTCAAATATACTTCATAGGAACATCTTTGCATATGTATTTTCATTGAACATGATAATTATTTCTCCAAAATAGCCAAGTAGGAAATATTTAGAAACATTAAGTACCTTAATTTTAAGGAAACTCTAAAACATGGATAACTTTTAAAATGGAGAAGTGAATGAGAACTTTCTAATCATGTACTTCCAGCTTCTAAGAGTCTACAACACACACTCAGAATCATTCTAACACCTGACCATTTTGACATTTGGAAGTAAATTTTATATCTAAGTGAATTTTCTACTTTTATAATTTATTTAATTTTTTTAACTATGCCATTGACTATGGAGCAAAAATTAGATTCAGAAACTGGCTTTCCTTATAATTATTTACTTAATAATTATGTGACCCTAAATGAGGTCATTATCCTCACTGTGCTCAATTTTCTCATCTGTGAAATGGACATGATGATGATACCTACATTGCAGGGTCGATGTACAAAGTAAAAGAGTTTTCATATATTAACTACTCACAAAATGTACATGGTCAGCATGCAATCATGTTTGCTGGGACAACAATAATTATTAGTATTATGGCATATAAAGAGTGCGGGTTTTATTTATTTTACTTTTTTAGTTCTTCATTACATCACCTTCACTTTTTAATTTGAGAATGAATACTTTGATATCTGTAATCTTTAATAAAATCGTAGCAATTTCTATATATGTGATCATTTTACTATTAGACAAAATAATGTTTACTTAGTGAATTCTGTGAGCTAACACTGACATAAAACAACATTGGGAGATAATAACTAATGGTGGAACTCGTTGACCTCAAGATTTCATATTAGCAGACTGCTAGCCACCAAAGCAGAGATGAGTGGTGTACAGGGACAGTTCTTAACATTAAATGTAAAGATATAATAAAAACACAGAGAAGGAAGAAGTAAAGTTCTACTAAATTGCTGAGAAAACCAAAGTTGGCATTTGAAATAGAATTTGAAGCTCTCAAAAGATGGAGATGAAAGGGAAAACCATTCATATAAAATATTTTAATTGACAAGAAAATACATAAATAGAAATGACAAGCATACTGAAGCAGAGGCAAATCATCTAGTTGTTCAACCAAACTTTGAATTCAGACATATTTAAAAGAGGAAAATATTGGACAGAGAGGTAATTACAAGGTGAATTACTTAGTATTGTTTTAAAAACATTTTTATACATATACTGTACAACTAGTTTGAGTACTGTATGTTTTTTATTTTTGTTTTTTTTTTTTTTTTTTTTGAGATGGAGCCTCAAGCTATCCCCCTGGGTAGAGTGTCATGGCATCACAGCTCACAGCAATCTCCAACTCCTAGGCTCAAGCGAGTCTCCTGCCTCTGCCTCCCAAGTAGCTGGGACCACAGGTGCCTGCCACAATGCCCGGCCATTTTTTGGTTGCAGCCATCATTCTTGTTTGGCAGGCCCGGGCTGGGGATTCGAACCCGCCACCTTAGGTGTATGTGGCTGGCACCTTAGCCAATTGAGCCACAGGCGCGGAGCCTGAGTACTGTATGTTATAGTACTTATCCAACTATGAAATTAAAATGGTTACAAATTTAATGAAAGGAAATTTTATTTAAAATGGTAAAATTCATATCAAGGACATCATACAATGTAAATAATGGTATTGCATATTCAAGTAAATCACTGCTCAAAGGGTAAAAGGTCAGAACACAGTGCTTTTGAATTGTTCTGTCTCTATAATATTATCTCACATCTTGTGAAAATTCCGTTTTCCCACCATTCTTCTTTACCAACATGATCAGGGTGCCCTTTTTTAAAGCTCACAAAGACATCACTTAGCAATCACTGATGCTATTACATTCCATACATTTTAAGCCAATTTTCATCTTTTCAGTATTTCCTCTCAAAACTTACAATAGTCAGACTTGGTGCCAGTATACTCACAAACACAAATGCAAATGCAGCATGAAAAAAATGCAATAACTATCCTAAATCTGATTACATATACATGTCCATATAATATAGAGAGAGAGACAGGAAAGAACCACAATAGCTGTCAGCTAGGAGCTGGCCTGGAACCACAGCTGGACCACGGCCTCCATTAAATATAAACAATTTCACAGAGCACTCGTATAAGACAAAGCTCCCTGTGATCATGATTCATCAAGACAAAAGCAAGACCATTTCATAATCAAATATCTGAGCACAGAGAAAACAGACAAACACAGATAAAACAAACCAGAAAAATGATCGACCATGGATAGTCGATTCACAGCTGGCATCAGTGACTGCTGTTTCCTTACCAAACTGAGTTTTAGCCTTTCTCTGTTCCTCTTTCATCCCATAATCACCCCATTCTCTGAAAGCAGTTGGGCAGAATCTTCACCAGAACCCCCTCAACATTTTAAGAGGAGGCCTACTTCTATAATAAGGTTATAATAATAATAACCCTTGCCCAGTTTCCCATGTTGAGTGGGACCTTTTATTCCAACGAATACCAATAAACACAAAACTTTGTTCACCTATAGGTGTGTTTGTTCCTGATGGTCTTTGACTAAAGCTCACTGAATATGGACATGGATGGATACATATGTAAGTAAGTTATACACCTATTCATACATATAACTATACATAGATTTGTTTTCATATAAATGTTTTAGTTCTGTCAAAATTTCAAATAACAGAGAGAAAGAAAGAAATACTTAGAGATGTTAGTGTGACATCAAGTGTCTGATGGATTTGAAGAACAATGGGCAAGCAATCCTCAAAAAGGGGTAGAACCAAATGTTAGAAAAGTGAATGGTTTATTTACACTATTCATGCAGACTTTGTCTCCCAACACTTTTCTATAAGTATTTATATTTCTATTTTAATTATCCTTTTCCTTTTCATAAGCCTGAATGCTTCCTACACAGAGTATTAAAGAATTTTTGCTTTGTTTAGTCAAAAGATAACATGTTAGGATTTTCTGTAAAATATAATCTATGTGATATTTTTTGACAGGAAGCACACCACTCCCTGGCATGAAAAGAAAGGTGGACATAATCTGTCATTTAATAATACTAAATTATGCCCAAAACTTTGAAAGATTCTGAACATGTGTAAATCATAGATATTTTATTTCTCTGTCCAACCACCCACTAGTAAAACATAGGATATAAATCTGTTTCCATACTTGGTGATATTATAGTAGCAACCTATTAAGAACACACATTCTACTTCAGAACATAATGTTCATTATTTGTCATTCAAATATGTTGCAATTGTGTTAAATCTTCTATGTACATTGATATTTTAAAAAATATGAAATTTGAGATTTAACTATTCCATGTATATCAGTTTTTTAAAAAAATACTAAATTTGAGATTTACTTAGATCTATGTAAACAATCTGGATTAAACTCTAAGCCAGGAAGGAGTGATATTTAAAATTTGGTGTAGGGTGGGGCCTGTGGCTCAGTGAGTAGGGCAACAGCCCCATATATGGAGGGCGGTGGGTACAAACCTGGCCCCCGTCAAACTACAACAAAAAATAGCCAGGTGTTGTGGTGGGTGCTACTCACCCTAGCTACTGAGTTTCCCTACCAAACTGAGGTAGTCCTAGCTACTCGGGAGACTGATACAAGAGAACCACCTAAGCCCAAGTGCTGGAGGTTTCTGTGAGCTATGACACTACAGCACTCTACCAAGCGGTGATAAAGTGAAGACTCTGTCTCTCTGTCTCTAAAAAAAAAAATAAATAAAAATAAAATTTAGTGTTATATTAAGATAACTAATTTTAACAATTTGGAAAGTATGAAGTATTTATAAAAACGTGTAGTATTTTCAAAACGTTTATACCAACTAAACGTTGGTATAAAGGCTGAGTACCAGAAAATGGAACCCAAAATATGGGTAGACAATCAGAAACAGGTACCTGAAGATAAATCATTAAGCCCCAAATATCCATCTATTAGGGAAAAGGAGGACAAAAATAACAATTTGCCAAAAATCAGCACTAAGACCAAGACTCAATATTTTTGCTCCAAGCAGGAAATTGCTGATGGTTACAAAGATTCAAACATCAGTCAGTCACTGTAAATCCAAGTAAGCTTTTGCATCTCAGGCCCAGAATTAGGTAATAAAAACAATGTTAAGGCATCAAGCAACAGAAGTATCGTATCTAGCAAGAGCAAATGCTAAACCACAAATGCACTGACTCTAGGTCTTTCATAATCTTGGTCTAGGGCTTTGAATCAGAATTAGTTTCCAAGACTGAGTTAGAGTTAAATCTATAAGTACGCCTATATGATTTAGTTAAATCTATAAGTATGCCTATATGATTTATGACCATGTGAAGCAGGAAATACAGCAGAGACAGGCACACCTATAAAATGCAATTAGGGTTTTTTAAATTAAAATAACTGTTACAACTATACATGCATGCAATCTTTGTTATAGAAGAGTTCCATTTCAAGTGGAAATAGCAAGAATTAATTTGTAACTCTGTAATTCAGAATTATAGGATTTTACTCACATGTCTCTTAATTAAGATTTACCAGTTTATCTACCTAGCTTCATTTCAAAGTAAGCTAATAATATATTATTAACTAAATACCACAGATTTTTCTCTGCCTCCTATCTTCTAATAGCAGTGACACAAATTTAGAAAAGACTAATTAGCTGAAGCATCAACATAGATCTCAGAAGAATAAACTTACCACTTCATTTTCTTAGCCATATGGCTCAGAGATCACACTAGAGATGACCTTTCCAGCAGTGAGGTCAGAATTTCATTTATAAATAGATAATTGGAAATGCATCCATCTGAGCTTCCATGGTGCCGAAGAACATTAAGTTTTTCAGAGAAAGCTATTTAAAGACCAAAAGGATAAAAATTATCTTCTTTCACCATATATGAGCAGGCTTGGGGATTCTGAGATACTTAGTGAAAATTACATAAAATTATGCATTTTGCGTGTGTATGTGTGTGTGTGTGTGAAATGAGAATAATCTGTAGAAGCACAAATGTAAATATGTGTTTATAAATGCCTTATGACACCTCAATTTCTCCACAACTCAATTAATTTTTGAAGCAACTGCAAGTAGAGATTTTTCTCCCTTTATTTTTGGAAGTTCCAAAAATTTACCTGATTTCTTTGGTTTACCCTTAATCAATGATTCCAAATACTGGTCACATATTAGAATCACCCTGGAGATTCTATTAAAATGCCGATGTCATATTCTAGTCCAGGTATTTAGATTTAATTAGATGAGGACGGTATTTTTCAAAAGCTCCCCACATGATACAAATGTGTGGTCAAGGTTGAAAATTGGTCTCAAGGATAAGCAAGGTAGACACAGAGTCGTGCTCTAATTCCAGATCTCCCTCTAAGAAGGGATTTCTTGTCCAGGCTGCAAGAATTGAACTCAGCAGACAGCCTGGAGCTGTTAGCTCCTCCAGGTCTGCCTCAGCTTCTAAGAGCCACCTTGCCTGAGGTTATTCCCCTCCCATAACCACCCCATGAGTAACTAAACAAGGTGAAGGTAAAAAGGTCTAGCTATGGGTAAACAATGGAAGACAGTCTGTTGGACAAAATTTGCTTCAGAGCTTAACCTGAAGGTATGATGAATTTGTGTCAAAATTCGATTTCTCCTGGCCAATTCTCCTTCCTTCACCAAACTCCATCACAGCTCCTGCTTTAGGGGAACTCAATGTGCACAATAGATTTATTACATGATTGCACACAGTAATGGAGAACCTCTGATTTGCTTACATCTAACTTCTTCCCCTTTGTAGTTAAATATGTGGGCTCTGGAATCAAAATGTATGCATTCACACTCCACTTGTCTTTGACTTGGGCACCAGTTTTTCTTTCTTTTTTTTTTTTTGTTTTGTTTTGTTTTGTTTTTGCAGTTTTTTGCCGGGGCTGGATTTGAACTGGCCACCTCCAGTGTATGGGGCCAGCACCCTACTTCTTTGAGGCACAGGCACCACCCGGCACCAGTTTTTTTAGTCCTTGGTGTGCCTCAGTTTTCTGACTTGTGAAAGGTAGATAATTGTTGTTCCTCACTTGTAGATTACTTGTGAGAACTGACAGAGATAAGCCAATCAAGGTAGTTGCACATGTCCAGCATATATCAAATGGTTCCTCAATATCAGTAATTTCCTGGTGAGATTAATTCTGTGTGAATTGGATGGGGCTGTCCCCAGATTCAGAGGAAGATTCTGCCTAATTCTGCTTCCTTCTCCTGTCTTTCATAGGTGTTAAGCTCTAAAAACCACCTGACCTCTGAAACTGCCTCTCAGCCTGTGATAATAGAACATGTGACTTAAGCAAGCTATTCCAATTTTTTCTGGGGGTATTTTTTTGTTTTGTTTTTAATTTTCCCATTGGGTAGAATGTGATCCTGGGGCACATTGGACAATGGCTTTAAAGACATCCAGGTCATCGTACCTAAAGAATAGAAAAATTACGTTGAATGGCAAAAGAAATCTTATAGATGTGCTTAAAGTAAGCATCTTGAGGTGGAAGAGTAACCTGACTTATCCAGGTGGGCCCTTTGTGCAATTACAAGTGACCTTTTAAGGGGAGGTTGAGGAAAATTTGAATACAGAGAGAAAGAAGGCTACACAACAACAGAAACAGAGATTCAAGTGATGCACTTTGAAGGTGAAGGAAGAGCCCATAGCCAAGGAATAATTGCAGCCACTACAACATGTGACACAGAAATGGGTTCTCTCCTTAGAGTCTACAGAAAGAACCAATTCTACCAGTATCTTCCTAGTCAATCTGATTTCTTACTTCTGAGCCCAATATAGTTTCTGACCATACAAATGTGTTTTCTACTTTGGGGCAATTCTTCATTGTTTGGAAATTGTTGGAAAACAAGATGCTATCTCTCTTCATAGATTGGAAAAATGTCTCCATTCTGGGAACCAGATACCTGAAATATCCAGAATTATTGATAGTACATTACAGAAACTTACATGAGCTAGCTTAAGGAGATACGAAGTTAATTGAAACACTACCAACCAAGACACTCAAAAAAAAATGTTGGCAGAATTTGGCACAACAACATATAAATCACACCATGCACTGATATATCTACCATCCTAGATGAGTGTCAGATAACACAGTGCAGTGAACTTGAATACCCTCTTAAGAACAGCCAGACACTTGAGGAAAAGCTCCTTCCCTTTAAAACTTTCAACCTTAGAGGGGTGCAATTTGCCATCATTAGACTAGAAATTGATTCTGATTTGGATTGTATCATCATGCAAGACTACTAGCTAAATTCTTACAGTTTGCCTACTATACCATCATTTTATGCTAACAGCATTGTTAATGACCAGGAAATCATTGTACAGCAAAAGAAGTAAGTAATTGAAATAATATGCCAAAGAACCATCAATTTTACATGACAATCAAATTAACTGGCTTTATAGAATAATGGAAGAAAATATAGAAACCTCGGTGAAAGCCCTAGGTTGTAGATAACATTTTGGTCACTGATGAATGTGCATTGAATCAAAAGCTGGGCATGCCACCTGACTGTTTGAGAAATGTTATTCCAGTGGAAAAAAAAAGTAATAAGGATATTATATTTGTAGGGATCAGGGCAAAAGCTTCCCTTTTCCCTTTGGTTGGTTAGCTGAAAGATCAATTCACAATTATGGTAGATTAATAAGAGGCTTATTTCCAAATAACATGTGCATGAGAGGAACCACAAGAATGATTACCCAAAGTCTCAGTGAAGGTCAGAGACTTTTATACATGCCTTTTGTAAGAAGGAGGGGAGAATGTGTAAAGTATAGGTGAAGCAAGTGGTTGCTGGGGGAGGGGGGGGTGTAGATGGGTGGAAGCAGATTAATTTGTAGATTAACCTGAGAGACAGGCATCATGCTTCAAATGATCCTGGGGCCTGGTCTATTAGCATGAGGTAAGGAAGTGAGCAGCCCCTTTTTGTTTCTCAAGCAAGTTACTCAGGATTTATGTAGATAGAGGAAAGGTCTCTTCCAATGGTTCCTGATCATGAATGGCCTTTAATTCAAAATATTTTTTTACACCAGAGAGTCATATTTTGGAGCAAAGTTTTCTTAGCTCCTTCATATTGCTGTTGTTAACTTGACAACAGTGGAAGTAAAATCAGGGAAGTGTTAGTCCATTTTTATGGGGATAATGCCAGGAAGAAAACAATAATGTACAAGTATGTTAAACATTTTTCTAAGAAAAAGCCTCACTGATGAAGAAGAGAGATCAGGGAAGCCAGTAATGAACAGAACTGATGAAAGCAGTACAAAGATTTTTTGAATTTTATATCAAAATAGTCAGCTGAGAAGCATAAAATAAAAAGTAGGCATTGATAGAGAAACAGAAAAACTTAACTGAAAATCTTGGCCAATAACTCATGGCTCTTGCATCACTACAATGCACCAGCTCACAGGGCACTGTCTGTGAGGGAGTTTTTAGCCAGTAAACAAATAACTGTATTGGAGCACCCTCCCTACCCAGTTACTTTTTTCTTTACCCAATGATAAAGGAAGCATTAAAAGGAAAATATTTTGATGACATTCAGGACATTGAGAGTACTATGATGACAGCTTTGATGGCCATGCCAAAAAAAAAGAGTTCCAAAATAACTTGGAAGGGTGGACCAGTAGCTGGTCTCAATACATAGCTTCCCAAAGGGAGCACTTAGAATATGACCATAGTTTTATTCAGATATGAGGCGCATAGCACTTTTTCTAGAATGAGTTTACAAACTTAATTGTCAGACCTTGTAAGACCTACTGTACTCTGATGCTGCTGTTCAGGAATACTTAGAAAACCTTTTAAGCATGGTTTGGAAAATAATGGTTACTTAGGACTGGGTTTCTATTGTTCAGTGTTAGTGGTGCTAGCTGTGGTAGGTGTGAATGTGGCTTCAGAGGAGGCATGTGAACTCTTTCCAAGCTGTGACCTGGGATTCTTAGCCTCTCCATGATCATTTCTCCAACCCAGTTTGCTGGACTCCTCATATATTTAGTGAACTACTGAATATTCATCCAATACATTTATTTTTCCTTCTTCACATGAGTTACATACTTGGCTTCTGTTTTGTAATTGAGAATCCTTCTTGGTACATACAATTTAGTAAGCTAGAAAAATGTAAGTCTTGGGCTAACAGTGGTTACTTTTAACTATAAGCAAAGAGTATGCCTGAGAAAGGGTAAGAGAGGAGAAAGAAAAGGAGCTGAAAACATGATGAACCTCTATATTTATGAGTGTGTGAAGCCTTCTACCCGCAGATTTTGTATTCATCTAACATGAGCCAATAATTCCCTTCCAAGACCCCTACATTTTGTTTTGTTTATTTGTTTGTTAAACTTAGGAACTTCCAGTTCCATTTCTGTCACTTAAAACTCTAAAAATCTTGAATGGTACGTGGGAGTTTATAGGAAACATATCACTAATTTTATGGTTACAAGGACTCCATGTGTTGTCAGCAGCTTGTAGACTGGTCCTATATAACTATGCATATATTTAAAAGAATAAACTCTCCTAGCAGAAAAATAAGAAAAAGTATATTTCTGCTAATCTGAGTTTCCAATATTAGGTGAGTATTTCTACTTGGAATTATCCAAATCATGTTTGAGGAAATGAACTGAAGAAGCATATCTAATTAAATGTTCATCACCTCTGAGAGTCCAAGGTCATTATCAAAAACCAACATGGGTAAGATTTGTAGGGAAAATAAAACTTGGGGCTCAGGTAAAAGAAATTTACTTGGAATCTTCATTTCCAATGAAAGAGGCTCAAATTGGAGTTTTCTGGGGACCAATTATGAAGCCAATTTTTCGGCTTTCTCCCATGAATATTTTTACAGGGATGTTAAGGATCCCTATAAAGAGACTCAGGGAGCTGGACCAAAAAGTTAACCTGCTACAAAAATGTTGATCACCAGTGTCTCCAGGGTAATTTTTTTCCATATCATTAAATAACTGAAATTATTAATAATTGCATTGAAATCTCCTGCTAAAACAGAGTGCTTTAAAAATTCAAAATTGCAACATTTTCTGCAGTAATCTTTCTCTCTAAACATCTCCATAACCCTTTGGCTCACCTCTGCCTCTTTCTCTCTCTTCTATTCTCTTTTAGGAAGGTCTTTTTCATTAAATGGTCTTCTATATTGCAGTGCAACTCCCCTCTCAAGTTTTATTTCTAAAATCCTACCCTACTAAGAAAAGGATTTTTCTCAAAGATTATACAACAGAAAAGAGAAGAAAGAAAATATGGGAGAGGAATTTGTTATTTTTATTCTATTTATTTATATTTGGGGGGGGACAAGCTTGCATTATCACATGTATCAACACATACATCATATACATATGTCCATATGAATATGCATATGCAGATTTATGAAAACCAGGATGTAAATATCTACACAGAATGGGCAATTAGTTGCTCCTGGATTTGGTAGTATCATCCTTGTAGGCAGATTGAGGTACAGGCTCCAGGGTAAAGTGATGAGTCTAACTTGGGGTGTATGGGGCATGGCCGGATATCTATAGGGAAGAGGTAATGTGTTACCCCTTATATCCACCCCCCACTATCACAGCACTTTAGGGGTATAACAAGTAGTAATTTAGTGATTGAAATTTCAAAGGTGCACTACTTACCAACTGGCAACTGTTTTAAAAATTCAGATATAAGATTATAATGAATAGTAGATATATACTGAAATTTTAATGATGTTTATACTTCATAAGGATTCTATAATAAGTCCTTTTTTCTGAGTGTATGGTATTTATTACACACTAATATATATTTTTAAAAAGGTGTTTTGAACTTTGATGAGATCATATTGAGATCCCTTTGAGTCTGTTTCCAACTGCCATGCACAGCCCCTTGTCACATATTTTTGTCCTTTATTGACTATCACAGTTCAACTTTAATTGGCTTTTGAACAGAAGACATGTAAATATGTGCTTTATTCATCCCAGCTGTTACCCCTAGATTTATAATGAGTTAAGGATTTAAGAAGACACAGCAGTGATTCTCAACTTGGAGCAATTCTGGCCCCTAGGAAACATTTGGCAATATTTGGATATGTTTTTGATGTTCTCGACTAGGGATTGGGGTATAGCTGGCCCCCAACATCAGGGATGCTGCCTAACATCCTACAGTGCATGGAAAAGCCACTGCAATTAAGAATCATCCAATCAAATGTGTTAGCAGTGCTGAGGTTCAAAAGCCTTGAGTTACAGAATGGAAGGGTATACAATAAATGTGTATTACTATGAACATTATTCCTTAGAGTAGCGGTAAAAGTGATTCAGCTATTGAACCTTCTTTTCTCTTGACTTGCTGTCCTGATTAATATTTAATTCTAACATGGATTTTTGCATACTAATTCAGACTAACCAAGTCTGACTGCATGTAATTAAAAAATTAGAAAGGCAGAGGCAGTCCATAAATAAAAATAAGGAAAATCTTCCTTCAAATGCAAAAGATTAGATTAAATGCTTCAACTGATACAGAGCAGAAAGGCAGACAAGGGGCAAGTGGGAAGTTGTTTGAGAAAAGTGTGTTCTGCTTTGTCATTAGGAAATAAAACACACATTCCTAAGAAAATGAAATGATCCAAAGAATAAAATAGATTAAAGCGATCAGCAATTTTGACACCATGGTGCAATTCATTATTGAATCCAGTTAGATACATTAGATATTTATGCTAAATAGTATTGTTACACCAAGAGCAACAATCCAGCTAATGTTTCCCTGCCATCCCTACATCAAGATGCATGAGGCCAGCATGCTGAGAAGTCTGCTCTGTTACTAGGAAAACACATGTAATGTGAGGCAGTCTCTTACATCCTCCTTTTGCATTCTAGAACTAAACCAGGCTGAATAACAATATAAAATAGATCCTAGCACCCTGGGAGGCCGAGACAGGTGGATGGCTTGAGCTCACGAGTTGGAGACCAGCCTGAGCAAAAGTGAGACCTGTCTCTATGAAAAATAGAAAAACTGAGGCAAGAGGATCGCTTGAGCCCAAGTTTGAGGTTGCTGCGAGCTATGATGCCACAGCACTCCACCCAGGGTGACAGCCTGAGACTCTGTCTCAAAATAAAAACAAACAAAAATATAATATAGAAGTAAGCACATTAACAAAATGACATAAAATAAATATGTTGCACCATAATTGAAATAAAAGTCCTCATGATTATGAAAAAGCCAAATGAATTGTATTAGACACTGATTATTTCCATGCCTAAAAATGTCTGAATAATCCTACGTGGATTTGAGAAATTTAAGAGACATCTTATTTGTTAAGGACAAAGTATATGGTGGCTTGCACCCTCTCCAATTAGAGAAAACTCAAAAAGTGGCTTTAGATACAGATATTATAAGCATGGAGCCCCAGTTACACACAGTCAGATTTTTAGAAATAGATTTTATTAATTCAATGCACTTTTATAGTCAAATGTCTCATTGAGAAATAAGTGTATTTTTAAAATTCTAATTCTTTGTTGTCCAATACTGTTGGAATGAGCCATGTGAAACTGCCATTTTACAGGTCAAAACTTGTCCAGTTTCAACAATTTAAGTGGTTTTATTTATACCTCCAGACTGCTGATACCAGATTTTTGATACTGGATTTCCAGGCTCTCGGTCTCAACGATTCGATGAATGAATCGACAGACCACAGGATCAACAGTAGTTAGGTTTATTCAATCTATTGTTTATCCTGTGGTCTGGTTACAGCTCTCACAAAAAGCCAAACCTTGCAGAGCACGATCAGCAGTAATATAGGTTTTATACAAGTGTCACAGCTCTTACAAAGAGCCAAACCTCCTTGCAGGGCAGGATACAAGTGTTACAGCTCTTGCTCTTCTGCAGCGATCTGCCCTTGGGCTCTCTGTTCAGGGGCTTATATAGCGGTATTGTCCAATGAACTTTTGGGTCCTGAAAACAGACCAATCAGGGGCAAATTTTGAAAATAGGCCAATTAGGGATGCACTGAAGGAATGCTTGTGTCTTCCCCTGCTCCTGTCCGGTTTCTTTGCTACTAGAGCCTTTGTTGGGAAAGGGAAGCTCCCCCCACTTGCCTACACTCTAGCCTGCTGGTTCCTCTGCTGGCTGCCGCCACCAACACCACCAAGACAGAGTTAGCAGGTCCTCCAGCCCCACTCAGCTGAGCTGGCTGGGAAGCCACCTGTCCAGTATCATTGCTAGTAGTCCTGTTCTGCTTCTGCTTTTGTCTTTATATATGTTTGATGCTAACAAATAGGCTACTGATTAAAACTAAAATTATTATATTCTCACATTTGGGACCGACATTTTCTTTTGCCATTATAAGGAAGAAATAGGCAGTAATGAAGATTGTGATACATTAGAAAAGGGGTGCAGAGGGCCTGCTATTTAGTTTGACATTAGCCTAAGTAAATTCCTCTCTGAGCTACTGCGATCTACTATTTAGGTGAGTTTATGCTAAGTAACTGAAATCTATTATCTTTTATCAAAAACTAGCTTAATAAGATTGTTAATTATTTTCCTAATATGTAGAATGTTTTGTTCATTTATATTTATTATAGTTTTGAAGATACATGTGCTTGGCTCTTTCTTCAAAGCTCAAAGCATTTTATCCTTCACCTTCTATGTATTTCATTGTCTAACTGTATCCTGTTTATACGTATATACATTTCTCTACATCTAGATTGTAACTACAATAGGATAGAAGAATGTATTTGTTTCATCTTTATGACCATACAGTGACATGCATAGTTGTCAAAATATATATTTTAATTAATTAAAAAGTGATGGAGTACATCAATGAATATCTTCCAAAGAAAAGACACAAAAGGTTTTCAGATCCTATCCTTTGAAACTTCCTTGGATTTTTAACTCCAATTCTATGGATTTATTCATGAACTTATTATTTAGGGGGAAAGTAATGGATGAGAAGGCGGAGCAGCACTTCAGTATGTGTGATTCTAATGACTGGCTCTATTTTTTATGGACAATAGTGGGATATTTTTAAAACTTAATGGACAGTACATTATATCAAGGGAAAGCTTTTATCACCCTTCCTCCCCATCCCTTGGCCTTAGAAACCAAGTGAAGAGAGATGTTAAATTAAGAGAAAAGTTCTAGGGTAACCAAGTACAAAGTCCAGAACTTGTCCTCTGTGAATATAAATGATTAGTTCTCCAAGAGACTAACAATTTGTTCGTGGATAACAAGCTACATTTTGTCATATGTGCAGAATCTCTTATAAGTAATGAATCTCATTGGATTTAAAATTATCTTCCTGATGTCTCTTCATTACCTAAAACTAAGAAAAGAAAACTTATAGGGGAAACAGTGAAAGTTATGTGTAACCACATGACCCAAAAACAAACACTCCTAACACAAACCTGTAATTGCTTCTTCTGTTTTTAGTATGCAGTTACTTACATAGCCATGAAAAATATAGAGAGAAATACGTACATAGACAATGAAAGAGTGTGATCAAAACAGAATAAAAGTAAAAGGGCAAGAGCACGAGGGATTTTTTTTAATGCAAAATCAGAATATTTTTCCTACCACAAGCCTATGTTATGCTTTTTTCCATTTAGCATCATATTTTAAGCAATCCTTTGCAACTGAAAAATTTTTGGATGGTTTCAAAATATTCCTTTCCATGCATATGTCACATTGAATTCAGGCCCTTGTCCATTCCTGAATATAGAGATTGTTTCCAATTTCTAAAAATTGAAACTCGTGTTAAGGTGAATTCTTTATTTGCATGGTGATTATTTGCATACTGAAGTGTCCTAAAAGCAGAACGAATGGATTCAAGCACAAGACCTACTTCAAAATGTTGATACACATTAGCAAGTTGTTTTCAAAAAAGTAATTGATGCCTATTTATACTTCTAAAAGTAATGTGACAATTTCATCGTACCTTTACCAAACTGAATTTGCTTATACTCCTAAAACTGTGATCTAACTTGATCAATGTGAAGATCTCAGGTTTTGGTAACATTAAAGTCTTTAATTAGAGCTCAGCATGTGTAGAGATGGCAGAGACCACACTCCTTCTCCAGAATAAAATAAGTACAAGATGCTTCCTCAGCAAACCCTTACCATCACTCCACAGGAAGTCCCATTGCTGCCTGGAAGTAATAGTTTTCCTCTGCTTGTACAAATTGTGCTTCTGTGTATTGCTAGGTGGGCGAAAGCAGAAATGGAAAAAGGGTTCTGATCATGATGTTAAGTATATTCAGGCTATAAAAAATGCAGTTGTCTAGTTTTTGAAACATTGAGGTCACCCGAGACAGAGAAAGTTGAATAGACATGGACAAAATATCTTTCTGTCTTCTTCCTAGGAGGTGGTGCCACTATTTTATGAAGTCAAAAATGCATGAGTGGGCTATCATTTCTTTAATGCAATCTTTAGTAAGGTTACTTTTATTTTTGCATGCTGTCTATTTCAATATTACGTATCTTTACAAGAACTCCGGAGAAAAAGTGAGATGTTTGGATCAGCAGTATATTCAGTTATGAGGAAGAAATTCCAAATTTAATGGCTTAAACACAGATAGCTTTATTGTTTTCCCATAACAAGAAGTCTATACTTAAGCAGTTTCTGACACTTGTTCAGCTGCTAAATGATATAAAGCAGAGGTTGGTAAATTACATCCTATTAGCCAAATCTGGCTTGTCATTTATTTTATTAAATAAAGTTCTATTGAAATATAGCTAGATGCCTTTACTTAAGTATTGTGTGCTGATGCTTTTACAATACTATAGCAGAATTGAGTACTGGTGACAGATATCACATAGCCCATAAAACATAAAATATTTATATGTGTACTTATACAAAAAGAAATTGTCAATTGCTGATGCAAAGTATGAAATCCCTGTGATCCCTTGACCTTTCTGCTAAGGTTGCAAGATTGCAGCTAAGACCATTCCATACCAATGAGAAGAAAAAAAGAAAGGAACAAATAGGTATACTTAGCTGTACTTGGCATTGATTATCCAGAAAAGCCAACTCCTTCCCAGAAGGTTCATCAACACTCTGTTTGAGTCATATGAGCCAGGACTGTGTCACACAATACCTTTACCTGTAGGAGAGGCCTCAAAAATAAGCTTGTGTATTTCTAACCAGTCAGAAGTAGTTCAGGATTCCTGTTGTTTAGGTCCATAATCAATGCCTATGATATATCAGCTGTCAAGAATTTTAAATAAAGATTGTTGAATATCTCACTTTGGCTACTGCTCACTTGTTTTTCCTTGTCTGAGTAATTACAAGGCAACATTTTTAGGAAACAAAGAAAATACTCTAGAAAAATAAAAATGAAAATTTAAAAAATCTTTAAATACCCCAAAGAAAGAGAAGGAAGAGGGAAAAAAAGAGAAACAAACAGAACACAAAAAACAAATAATAAAATGCCAGACATATGCCTCCAAATACCAATAATTACATTTAAATGTATGTAGTCTAAATAAAAAATAAAGGAAACACATTACAACTACAATGGCGGATTTGGAGAAATAAACTGTATGCTATCCATAAGAAATTCCTTTCAAATGTAATGACATAGGTAAGATTAAAGCAAAAGGATGAGAAAATACACAACATGCCAATATTAGACAAAAGAATCACTAGTGGCTATGTTACTACCAGACAATGAAAACTATAGAGAAATAAAATTACTAGGGATAGATAGAGGGGCATTATAAAATGGTTACTACACAAAGAAAACGTACACCAAACAATAGTGCTCAAAATATGTGGAACTAATCCTGATACAACTAAATGAAGCAAAAACAAATCTTCAATTATGGAAATTTCAACACCACTCTCTTAATAATTGGCAGATTATCCAGGCAGTAAATCAACAAGAACAGAGAACTCAACAACCAACCATCAACCAACAAGATCTAATCAACTTAGACAGAACCCTCAACAGAAGGCATATTTTTTTCAAATGCCCAAAGAACATGCACCTTATGCAAAGGTAACTATATAACATATAGCAAGACAGATGACCTGACTTTGAAACAAAGCTCCGAAAATTTAAAACAATGGAACCATGTAGAGGGCATTCCCTAATCATGTGGGAATCAAACTAGAAATAAGTAACAGAATGATAACGGGAAAATCTCCAAACACATAGAAACAATGTATTCCCAACAATTAATAGTTTATTAAATTGAATTAAAATGAAAATACACGGTAGTAAAATTTGTGGAATACAGCTATACAGTTCTGAGAGAAATTTATAGCATTGAGTGCTTATGCTTGAAAGTAAAAAAAGCCTCAAAAGAATCTAAGCTCTTAGCATATAAGATCAGAAAAAAAGACACTAAATAAACCCAAAGCAAGCAGTAGAAGGAAATAATAATGGCAAAAGTGGATATAAATAAAATTAGAAACATAAAAACAGTAGCAAAGAGAAAAACTTAGTCTTTGGAAAAGATGAATAAAATTGCCAAGGCCCTCGCAAG
The DNA here is from genome assembly GCA_963574575.1 of Galagoides demidoff. Classification (NCBI taxonomy): domain Eukaryota; kingdom Metazoa; phylum Chordata; class Mammalia; order Primates; family Galagidae; genus Galagoides; species Galagoides demidoff. The sequence goes on along the minus strand of CAUYQV010068582.1, from coordinate 6,489 downwards.
ACTGAGAAAGAAAAATAATACACAAAACTTACAGTATCACTATTGGAATGACCCAGGCTTTATCACTACAGACCATGTGGGCAGCCAAAAGGATAATAAGCAAATGTTAAGAACAACTCTACAAACATAAATTTGACAAGTTGCATGAAATGGAGCAATTCCTCCAAAAACATGAAGTAGATAATTTGAATAGCCCTATAATTATCAAGGAAATTGAATTCATACTTTTAAAATTTCCTAAAAAAAAAAATAGAAAGAAAGAAATATCTAGTCTCATATCGTTTCACTGGAGAATTCTATCAAATGTTTAAAAGTCCTAACACAAATTCTGCATGGTTACTTACAGAAATCAAAAGAGCAGGGGACGTTTTCCAAGTCCTTATATGAATCTGGTACTACCAGGATACCAAGAAGACACAGACACACAAGCCAATGTTGCTCATGAACACAGAAGTAAACATCCTTAAAAAATATTATCAAATAAAATTCAGTAACAAATCAGAACATGGACAGGCAATGCTGCCTCAGCACTTGGACATCAAAAAATGTAGCCTCCAAGTTAATAAGCTAATGAAGATAATCACATGATTATGTCAATTGACGCAGGGAACACACTTGACAAAATTCAACAACCACTCATGATAAAAACATCTCAGAGAAAAAAACAGGAATACAGAGGGATCTCCTCAACTTGATAAGAACATCCGTAAGATTTCAACAGCCAACAGTATATAAAATAACAGAAGAATGAATGTTTCCCCATGACTGGGAAAAAGGCAATGATGTACACTCTCACCACTACTATTCAACACAGTACTAGAATTTCTAGGGAGTTCAATAAGACAGTAAAGTAAATTAAAGACATTAAGGATCAGAAAGGAAGAAATTAACTACCTGTACTTGCTAATGACGTGATCACCTATGGCAAAACTTCAAGGACTCTCTTAAAAAAAAAACCTCCTGTAACTAATAAATTTAGCAACATCACAGATTATAAAATGAACATACAAATATCCATCGTGTCTGTTTACTAGCAATAAATACATAGACACTAAAAGTTTTTAAAGCACTATTTACCATCACTTTAAAAAAGGAAAAAATGCAAATCTAACACAACATATACATGACTTGCATGCTAAAAACTGAAACATGTTAATGAATGAATCAAAGAATAGTGAAATAAATAGAAACACAGAGCATGTTCATAGATGACACAACTCTACCTAGTAAAGATGTCAATTTTCTCTAAATAGATGTATAGGTTTAATTCAGTTCCTGTCAAAATCTCAGTGAGATCTTTCCATACATATATGCAAGACTATTACAAATTTAGATGGAAAGGTAATGAACAATAGCTGAAACTGCCTTGAAAAAATAATCAATTGAGTCTAATTTGTCCACTCAATTTCAAGACGCATTATATAGCTACACCAATCAACACGGTATGGTAACTAGCAGGAAAAATAGACACCTAGATCAACAGAACTACATAGAGAACCCAGAAATAGTCCAATAAGTAAAGCCAACTGATGTTTTACAAAATTGCAAGACAATTCAATGGAGAAAGGATTTCTTTTTTCAATACATGAGAGCACAGCAGTTGGGTATTCATAGCCAAAAATACAAACTTCAGTCTGCAAACATTAACCTAGTAGACCCTACGTTGGAATAGTAAGCCATAATACTATAAAACTTTAGGAAAAAATGTAGGAGAAAATCTTCAGGACCTAGGAAGTATTTCTGGCTTCAACACCAGACACATAGCCCATGAAAGAAAGTATTGGTAAACTGGATGTTATCAAAGTTAAAAATCTTTTGCTCTGGAAAAGGATCTTTTAAAAGAATAAAATGGAAAGCCACAGATGGGGAGAAAGTATTTGCAAAACACATATTTGACAGAGGACGCGTATCTAGAATATATAAAGGATTATCAGACTCGATTATAAAATACCAGACAATCCAATTAGAAAATGAGCAAAAGACGTGAAAAGACATGTCTTGGAAGAGGGTTTAGGGATGACAAATAAGCACAAGAATAAATATTCAACGTCACACGCTGTCAGGGAAATGCAAATTCAAGAACATGAGATAGGATGACACACCTATCACAAAAACTAAAATAAAAATCGTGACAGTACCAAATTCTGGCAAGCATTCTGAGAAACGGAATCTCTCATACATTGTTTACAGAAATGGAAAAGTTAGGAAGTTTTTATAAGAAAAAGAAATACTACATAGACACCTCGTAATGCAGCAATCTCCTTTCTGGGCATTTATCCTAGAGAAATGAAAACTTACGTCCACATAAAGCCTGTACAGAATTATTCATAGTGCTTTATTTGCAAAAGGACAAAACTGGAACAGCCAAAGAGTCTGGGCGACTGGTAAACAGTGGCACATCCACACCGTGGAATAAAAGGGATGAGTCCCACCAAACAATAACAAGCATAAAAAGAATTATTGGCACCTGCAACACCTTGGATGCTTCTCAAGTGCATTATCCTAAGAGAAAGAAGGATCAAGCCAATCTCACAAGGTCACATACTGCAGGATTCAAATTGAATAATATTCTCTAAATGATAAAATTATAGATATGGAGAACAGATTAGGAATTGCAGGGTTGAGAGATGGTTGAGAGAAAGGGCTGATATGAGGAAGGAGGGTGTGTGTAAACAGGATAGAGACCTTTGACCTGGTGGAATAGTTGTCTGTCTTGACTACAGTGGCCACACAAATCTGTGCACATGATACAATGACTTGAAACTCTGCATACACAAGTATCAAGGTCAATTTCCTAGTTTGGGTATTGTACGTAGTTACTTAACATGGAACCATTGGAGGAAACCAGGTGAAGGGTACAGGAGGAGACCTCTCTATACCATGCTTGCAACTTCTTTTGCATTTGTAATTATTTCAAAATAAAAAGTTTTTTAAAAATCATGTAGCCTGGCTTGGTACCTGTGGCTCAAGCAGCTAAGGCGCCAGCCACATACACCTGAGCTGGCTGGTTTGAATCCAGCCAGGGCCCACCAAACAACAATGACAGCTGCTACCAATAAATAGCCGGGCGTCGTGGTAGGCTGCTATAGTCCCAGCTACTTGGCAGGCAGAGCCCAAGACTTGGAGGTTGCTGTGAGCTGTTTTGTCACGGTACTTTACCCAGGGGGACAGCTTGAGGCTCTGTTTCAAAAAAAAAAAAAACACCATGTAGCCTAAGTCGTTCTAGGCCTTTCCCTATTTAGTCAAATACCACACACTTAATGCAAAAAACAAAACAAAACAAAACAAAACTACATCTGTATAAATAAAGCAAAGAAATAATGTTTTCTATTTTTTTTTCTGAATTAGAAAATGAGGACTTTAGAAGAGGTCTATGAACAAGATCTGGGGAAAATCTCTCACTCTCAAGGGCACTGTGTTGATATATTTTACATGAAGTGCTCTGTTTACTAGGAACATAAAACGTTTAAAAGTGAGCCAATTAAATATATATCTGTGTGAATGTAGACCACATTACCTTACATGAGAATAAGCCTAGAGCACGAACATATATTCAATCAAATATTCGTCAAATGCATATAGAAGGTTCTCCATGCCTACTGTATTTTTTCATAAATTAGTCATAAAATTCCATTAAATTAAATTAAACCACATAATAATTACCACTTGCTATTTAATTCAATCTGCCAATAGGCAATTTTACATGGTCAATACAGGTAGATAGTTGGGAACTGTTAGCCTACTAGCAAATGCGTGCTAATCTATGTAATTTTTTTTAATGGGAAGACTCTCAGGGGAGCCCCCAACAAGGATGCCTAGACTAATTTGGTCAGCTAGCCACACATTGGACATCCAGGGACTAAATGATCTCTTAGGACCTTCCAGCTCTAAAATGTTGTGATTAAGGCAATGTGGTGATATCAGGTGACATTGTTGTCTCAAGAGGACAATTGAGAACAGCTTAATTGCTCGTTAGAAATCTTCATAGTTTGATACAATTCTATTTGTCAGAGACTCTTAAATCAGAATTTTTAACACAGCTCTGAGATATTAACAATGGATATAGCTAATGCAAAATTAAAAATAGTATGGATTCAGATTAACAGGCTAAATACCTAAACACAGGAATTTATTTGCACTGTCCACCAAAAATCAAATTGTAATACAAAGAGGATGTATAGAAGAGAATAAATTCGTAACAGCACTGAAAATGAGGTCATTAGTAAACATGATATTTTGACAAATATCTGGACAGGAAACCAATGAAATCATGTGACAGACCAGAGCAAAGAGAGTCTGAAAAATACACCAAAGAAAGTTGACATGGAAAAGGAAGCTTCTGCTTAACTTTTGTGGAATTTGTTTATGTATAGATTACTTTTATTCTTTATCTCATTGCACAGTCAATTTCTCAACACCATTTATTGCATAGTTCATCTGACTTAGCCTGAGTTCCTCCTAAAATATAGTCTAGGATAGAGGCCAATTTTTTTTTTTTTTTTGCAGTTTTTGGCCAGGGCTGGGTTTGAACCTACCACCTCCAGCATATGGGGCCAGTGCCCAACTCTTTTGAGCCACAGGTGCCACCCCCCATTTTTTTTTTTAAGAATACATTCTCAGTGGTAGGAGTGAGTGGCAGGCCCCACCAGGGAATGCCTGAAAGCCAATTCAAGCATTTTCTAGTGGGTCATCATTTCAGGTGACTAGTTACCCAGCATAGGACATTCTGTGTTGCATTATGACAAGCGGCTCAGAACCATCAACTCAAGATGCAAAAGAGAGAAGCATTCATTCATTAGCTCCCATGGCTCTTGAACTGACATGTATCATGGTCAAATGGACTCATTGGCAATTATGAGAGAAGCCCCAGGCAGGAAGCAAGAGATATGAAGCATATACTTCATATACTCTTGGGATGAGGAGCTGATAGCAAGGAACTGAAAACCCACACAGAACTGTGTACCAGGGGCCCAACTACAAGCAGAGGTCAGAGCAATCAGGACAAGAGGATGTAAGAGTCCTGGTGGTGTCACAGACATCTTTTTTTCACCAAATCTGAAGTACTTCCTTAACTGTGCAATAAATCTCTCTCTCTCCCTCTCGCTTTCTCTCTTATATACAAGGTGGCCATAAAGTTCATGTGCAATTTAAAATACTTTACTAATTTTTTAAATTGCCCACAAAATTTATGGACACTTTGTATGTATATGGATGTCATGTCTCTTCCAAGGGTCTTTAGTATGTTATGCTAATCAATGTTATTATTCCTATTCCAGTAAGCCCAAATTGTTATTAGAGTAGCTTTCTAATATAAGTTGAAGTCTGACCTAGATATCTACCTCATAATTGTATTCTTTCAAATATGTCATGGCTATTTTTCGTATCTTATCTTCTAGTGTACGTAAGAATTACTTGGTTAGAAAACAAAAACCTGTTAGAAGTTGGAGTTAGGGATTGTTTTGAACTCATACATTAATTTGCAGATATTTGAGAGCATTATGATATTATACTTTTCCATTTAAGAATGCAGTATTTCACCCTATTTATTCTAGTCTTCTTTTGTATCCATCAGTTGAGTCTTATATTTCTCTTTGTACAGCCATTGTATATTTCTTTCTATGCATTTGAGAATCAGTAGTAGATATTTATTATTATATTTTCTAATTGATAGTATAGTATGGTAAAGTTATAGATTTTTGTATCTTAATTTTCTGTGGGACCATTTGTTAAACAATAGATTATTTGTGTACATCATTTACTATTTTGTTAATTTAATTCACTTGGAAATTCTACATATGTAACCATAGTCTACAATTATCATATACTTTAACCCATTTTAACATCTGTATTCTAATAATACTATTTAAAAGCAAGACTTCAGGGCGGAGCCTGTGGTTTAGTCCAAGGAGCATCTGCCCCATATACCACGGGTGGCAGGTTCAAACCCAGCCCCGGCCAAATTGCAACAAAAAAATAACCAGGCATTGTGGCAGGCGCCTGTAGTCCCAGCTACTCAGGAGGCTGAGACAAGAGAATCACCTAAGCCCAGGAGTTGGAGGTTGCTGTGAGCTGTGTGACACCATGGTACTCTACCAAAGGGGATAGAGTGAGACCCTGTTTCTACAAAAAAATAAATAAATAAATAAAGCAGGACTGCAAAGTACCATTGGACATGGAAAGTATTCATGAAGCAAACTCAAAATATTGCTAACCTTTATATTATTCTTGAAGCCAAAGTATAAAGGTATGCCCAGGTAAATTAGGGTATAACTAAGTTTCTCCCAGTGATTTCCATTAGAATATCTTGTTTATTTTATTTTTTTTTTTAGGATGTAGACTTCTTTGAAGGTCCTTTTTTTTATAATCCTTTTTTTATTAGATCATAATTGTGTACATTAATTCTATCATAGGATACAGTGTGTTGCTTCCATATGCAGTTTGGAAAACTCTCATCCAACTGGCTAACATAGCCATCATGTCTTTCTCATA
>CAUYQV010068581.1:0-14521 GCA_963574575.1 Galagoides demidoff | reverse complement strand
TCCCCCTGGGTAGAGTGCCATGGCATCACAGCTCACAGCAACCTTCAACTCCTGGGCTCAAGCGAGTCTCCTGCCTCTGCCTCCCAAGTAGCTGGGACCACAGGCACCCACCACAATGCTCGGCTATTTTTTGGTTGCAGCTGTCATTGTTGTTTGGCGGGTCCGGGCTGGATTCGAACCCACCACCTTAGGTGTATGTGCCTGGTGCCTTAGCCACTTGAGCCACAGGCGCCGAGCCTATTTTTTTTTTCTTTAAGACAGAGTCTGTGTTGCCCTCGGTAAGGTGCCATGGTGTCATAGCTCACAGCAACCTCAAATTCATGGGCTTAACTGATTCTCTTGCCTCAGCCTCCCAAATAGCTGGGACTATAGGCGCCCAACAGAGCACCTGCTATTTTTTGGTAGTAGTTGTTTGGCAGGCTGGCGCTGGATTTGAACCTGCCAGCTCCAGTGTATGTGCCTGGCACCCTAGCCGCTGAACTTACAGCCACCATGCCTCACAAACTCATTTTTAATTTTTTCTGAGACAGTCTTACTATGTCATCCTCGGTAGAGTGCTGTGGTGTCATAGCTTACAGCAACCTCAAACTCTTGGACTCAAGCGATTCTCTTGCCTCAGCCTCCCAAGTAGCTGGGACTACAGGCACCCGCCACAACACCCAGCTATTTTCCGTTGTTGTTGTTGGAGTTGTCGTTTAGCTGGCTCCGGCTGGGTTGGAACCACTGCTTGGGTGTATGTGGCTGATACCCTACTCAGTGAGCTATGGGTGCTGTCCACAAATTCATTTTTAAAGATCAAAATTACAGGCTGGACACGGTGGCTTATGCTTGTAATCCTAGCACTCTGGGAGGCTGAGGCAGGTGCATTCCTTCAGCTCAGGAGTTCAAGACCAATCTGAGCAAGAGAGAGACCCTGTCTCTTAAAAATAGCCTGGTGTTGTGGTGGGTACCTACAGTCCCAGCTATTAGGAAGACTGAGGTAAGAGAATCTCACTTGAGCCCAACAGTTTGAGTCTATGGCACTGTGCTGAGGGTGACAAAATTAAGACTGTCTCAAAAAAAAAAAAAATCAGAATTACAATAAAAATGTAATAGTACACACCAGCCATCTAAATAGTGTGCTTCTGAAGGGTTCTCTGTATCATTCATGTTGCCACCATTGTACACCTTGGTAGGCACAGTTCTTTCTTTGGTGAGATATTATCTTAGCTCCTCACCCAGTGTAGGAAGGATGACACAGGAAAAAACCCAGGGACTTTGAGGCTGATAGACCTGGGCTTGAATTGCAAATCTATCATGTACTAGTTGAGAAACTTAAGCAAAGTTAATTTCTCTGCTTGTTTCCTCATTTGTAAACACCATGTAGGTTTTTTTTGACAATTAGAAATAAGATACGTTCAGCATCAAGCAAAGTGAAGTACCTGGTGTAGAGTATATTCTGATTTAGTACTGTTGATGGAAATGTTTAGTTTTAACTAGTAACAACTAATGCATTTAATAGCATTAACTCAGGTTGTAGTAGTAGCATCAAAATGTTCCTCATTTAACACAGAATTTATAGTGTCTATTTTTATAACCCCAGTTTACAGTAAAAATCTGATTTAGTCAATGACTTTTACATATTTACTTCCAGATGCTACAAGCTGAGGAGACTTCCAGTACTTCTCAGTTAGCCGAACTGATGATGGCTTCTGAGACAACTTTATTAACCCAGGAACCACGAGAGGTGACTGAAGATGTAATTGAGCTTAAAGGGACATTCCTAATCAACTTAAAAGGTAAGGGAGAGCTGAAACTGACAGATGCTATCTGAGGAATAATCACAGGTCATCTCCAACCTTCTAGTGGACTGGATTTATTCTGAAGTCAGATAGATACTTGGAAATACATCTTTCCATGGAAATAATGTGAACCACAGCCAAGTCACTAAGCCATCTCTTCAGAGTGTCGTGTCTGATCATCTTGGGAACAGAAAGAGGGAGATTCCTTTGGTTAATAGTCACCGTATGTGACGTTAGTCTGACTTGTCGTCTTTCCTTTTGGATCCCTCTCCTTTGATACTTAGTACCCACGTACTGGTGGGCCTTGCCTACTCTTTCCCAGTATTGATTCTAAAATTTCCTAAATTTTCTATCTAAAATTTTCTTTCTAAAATTTCTACCCCAAATTAAAATATTACCTAGCCATTCTTTTTTTTTTTGAGACAGAGTCTCACTATGTTGCCTACAGTAGAATGCCGTGGCATCACAGCTCACAGCAACCTCCATTCTTGGGCTTAAGTGGTTCTCTTATCTCAGCTTCTCTAGTAGCTGGGACTATAGGAGCCCGACACAATGCTGGGCTATTTTTTGTTGTTGTTGCAGTTGTCATTGTTGTTTAGCTGGCTGGGGCCTGGTTTGAACCTACCAGCCTCAGTGTATGTGGCCGGCGCTGTAACCACTGTGCTACAGGTCCTGAGCCTGTAATCTGGCTTTTTAAAATTCTTCATCAGGTATGTATCGGAGAGGCAGTTATTCATCAGAACTATGCCTGGAGTCAGAACTAGAAAGGCTGTTCTGCCTGAGTAGATACAGGAGTCATGACTTGGGAAAAAGTGAGTTAATCCTGAGTTAATCCTCACCACATCACAGGGTCTCAGATTACTCTGTTCCCTTCTATTGAGTTTTGTGATCCTGTTATCCTGGCTATTTAGGTAATAGGGCAAATGGGGAAGTATCTGACACGCTTTACCAAGGCAGGAAGTAGAAAGAAAGCTCTGAAAAAGCAGCCCCTGTAATCCTGTAAAGAAATAGTGATTCAGGTTGAATGACCTATCAGAAATATGTACCATTCTTTCATAGGTGGTGATATTCGTGAAGAATCTTCATACAAAGTAATTGTCATGCCAACTACCAAAGAAAAGTGCCCCCGCTGTTGGAAATATACAGCTGAGTCTTCAGATACACTCTGTCCTCGATGTGCAGAAGTTGTTAGTGGTAAATAGTTCCCTGATGCTAAGAGCTCTCTGACCAAGAACACTCCGGACAACAGGGTAAACCCTCTGAATAGATGGAAGAGTAAATTGTGGAGGATGATGGTTAAAATCAAAATTACAAAAGAAATATTTCCTGTAACTAGAGAAAGAATTGTGTATATATATGCAGAAATATATACAATGTGGATGGATATATATATATCTCTATACATCATAACATACTTAAGAACAGACATACATATTTAGCTTGTTTTCAAATATGACTGAACAGAAAATATTTTATATTTTATAAATATTTTTGACTCAGTATTTAAGTTCTACCATGTCTGAAATAAAGGCATACTGAGAAACTACTGATTGCTGTTGGTGTGGAAGTTGTGATATCATGTGAAAAAAGTGGTTTTGAAGGGGAATAGCAAAGGTGTATTTCCCTTGAGATGAAAAGTCATTTCATTCTGCTCAGTAGTGAACATTAGCCTTTATAGAATAGCTACTGTGTTTCCCCGAAAATAAGATCTACCCCCAAAATACCCCTACCCCATAATTAGACCTAGTGATGGGCGTGGCTATGCAGCCACACCATGCATTTTGGCGTGGAGAGGAAGACATCCCCTGAAAATAAGCCCTACTGTGTCTTCTTGAAAAAAAATAAATATAAGACAGTGTCTTATTTTCGGGGAAACACGATAGTTTTTTCTTATTGGATTAGAAAGAAAACAATCTAATCTGTTACTGAAGAGGGGAAGAAGGAAACAACATGAAAGCTGAAAATTTATTTCGCTAATATATACATGTATATCTAAGTTTGCCAACAATGAACAGACACAGAAAATAGCAGTATATACAGAATGTCACTACTTACAATGCATTACAGTAGATAATTAGACATTTTATAAACAATTCAATATTGGATTAAACTCTTAAGGATGGCCAGTTCTATTCAGCAGAAATCTGACTTTGGGAAGCCCAGCAAACCCATTTCTATCAGTGAGAGATGGCTTTCCTTGTTACTAAAGTGGATGTACAAAAAATACTTGTTTCTTATAAATGAAGTGGACCACAACAACTCTTTAAGTAAAACATTACATTCAGTGTAAGCCTAGTATTATTAAATCTCAGATTTCTGTGATCTTAGATTGCAATTAACCATATTTTAAAAAGGCAAGTTAGGGCAGCACCCGTGGCTCAAAGAGTAGGGCACCAGCCCCATATACGGGGGTGGCGGTTCAAGCCCGATCCTTTAAAAAAAACAAAACAAAAGAAAAGGCAATTAAAATGTAACATTGTTTACTTTGATCATAGGTAAATTTCTGTAACTAAGGCCAAATTCTTCTTTCTTTTTGCAAAAGTGCAAAGCATTTATAAGTTTGGTGCTATATACTTATCCCTGCCCTCCCCCCTTTTTGCAGTTTTTGGCTGGTACTGGGTTTGAACCCGCCACCTCTGGCATACGGGGCTGGCGCCCTACTCATTCCCTTTTATCTACATTTATCCTGGCCCCTCTAGTCCTACATCTAAACACAACCACCTGCAATACAGACATTATTTGAACACTTTTGTTTTCCTTCAGCATTATATGATGTAATTTAACAAGATAAACATGTACTTCAATGAAAGGTATGTGGGGACGGTGAACATGTGTCTAGGAAAACACTACTGACTACTGGCTTCCCATCCATAACTGGAGTAAGTAAGTGCCACCCACCACCCCCTCTGCATAGTCTAATTCCTCTATTTGTGACTTTTCATTGTTACAGAATGTATGTGTAAGTATTTTTCTTTCTTCCTATCATTTATTTTAAATGTCCTTCATAAAGTAGTAAAATATTTAACTGAATTTCTTAACCACACAACTCAGAATTCAATTTAAAAATTCTATGAATGTTAAATTTTAAGATAACAAATCTAACTAAAGACTCATGATTTGTGTTAGGGTTCTGAGTCATATTTTAGCTTGTTCTCAGCAATCCCCAGATTTATGTGTCCTACCAGAGTTAAGTTTAACCAGTTTTATTATCTAAAATGCTTAGTACATATCCCCCCAAAGTGATAACAGAATTGAAGATTTAATCATTAAAAATTCCTATAATTCTAAGTTTCTTTGACCAACTTCCTTAAATTCATACTACTTTCAGAGTGCTTAGAAAAATCTCAGGAAGAACTAGTATCTGAGAACATATATAACAAGTGACTATTTCTATAAAGTTAGATATATATAGAAGAATTTTAGAATGTGTCTGGGTGGGGCAGTGGAAATCTAAGCAGAGGCTGGAAGGTTGGACTACTTAAGGCCCTTTCCAATGCTGCTACTCTATAAAATGTGTGCCTCAATCAGACTCATAGGCCCTTACCCCAAATAAAATACTCAAGATGATGTTAAAAATTGATCTTACAAGATTTTAAATAGTTATCATTAAGTTTTAACCAGTTAAATTCTTATTTGGATGTTATCTTTTAGTTCAAATATCAGGAGTATGTTCCTGAAGGACACACTTCTCCACTTTATACAGCTGCTGGAGTTGGCTTCCTAAAAGGAAGCGAAGAAACACACTTCTGTGTCACGATGAGTTACTATGAATACCTGTTGTGATCCATGACAGATAAAAACTGCACCGTATGGCTGGCTGCATTCTAAAGATACACTGTAATAAATACTCAGTATTTGTAGCGCTTACAGCACCTTTTTACAGAGTTTTTGTTTTTTTTATTTATTTGTTTTGGGAAATAGGGGTCTTGCTATCTTGCCTAGGTTGACCTGAAACTCCTGGGCTCAAGCCATCCTCCTGCCCCAGCCTCCTGAGTGGCTATAGTGTGGTTTTAATAAATACTTACTTAGCACTTGGACTGCTCTAGGCACTATAGGGTACAAAATTAGTTGTATTTTGTCCTCGCAATCCAGCTGTGAGGTAGGTTTGCTAAAGCTGTAATATCACTAAGCATTTTTTCTGTACTGTTCCCAAGGACTGAAAACATGACCAAATCCCAGAAGTAGACATTTCTAAATACTTATAAGAAAAATAAAATTGGACTTAAAATTTTTAGTATCTTTGCCTCTGTTTTTACATAAGTTTTACAAGATAATACATTTTTACAATTATATGATACGGATACAACTTTGCAACTTGGCAAGAAGCAAATTTTAACTTACATGATTATTCTGCTGCATTGTTTGCATCTCAAATTCTCACTTTTGGCAAGTACAAGAGGTTAAGGGTTCTATTTAGTGCCCTTTCTGATACACAGGACCCTGAACCCATTCTTCTTCCTCAAGCAAGGCCATCCTCCTCTGATGGCAACAGCAGGACCTCTGGGAGAGGAACCTTTCAGCGTCCAGAATTCCCAGGGAGCAGCTCTGGATAGGATTCTAAGTGTGATAACAAAAGCATCTTCTCAACATTTGTTAATAGGAGAGTGGGGTGTTTCTCTCCCGCTGCTGATGGTGACTGTACATGAACACATTTAATTACAACAGTAACATTTTGGATATGAAATATAGAATCTTGTAAGAACATAATCTGTAAATTATAATCAATTTAAAATAGCAAAGTTTAACAATAAAGCTACCTAAGTGTTTGAATTAGAAATAAACAGCAAAACATCTGTATGAATTATACTGTAATTAATATTTGTTTATATTTTATCTTTAGTATTAACCAAAGGAGTGAAGTTTAGTCAGGATTGCACTTTTTAAAAGTTATATATATATATTTATTTATTTTACAAAAGAAAAAGGAAAGACACACCCTCCATAAAATTCCAGATCTTATGATGTAAAATAACCATGCACTAATTCATGTCACAATCACACAGTGTAGACGCCTTCCAGGAGATGAGCATCATGAGGAAGGAGTGGACATGGCGTCCACAGCGTCAATAAGGTGTAAGGCCAGACTGTACTGCCCGTGGTTTTCTGGTAGAAGCTCAATTACTTTATTTACTAGTTTGGCTGTTGTTGCGATTGGCACTTCAGTATTCTGAAGATCCTGGGGATCCTACAAATAGGACACAAAAATAACAGTTATATAAATACAACCACACAATAGTTGTTGCTGACTGAGCAGTTATGACAGTTACTTCCCAGTAAAAATGCTTTTGGGGGGGAACTAAGTAAATTAATATTGTCATTCCAGTTGTCTTCAGAATTATTATTAATAGTCATTTAAGAAAACATCTTTCTATTGCTTTACTTACCATTGCTTTCAGCCAGGTGCAGAGCGTGGGGGGCAGCCTGGCCAGGAGCTCCATGCTTTCTTTCGTCTGGGTATGGAAAAGGGCATGAGCCAGCCTTTGCCCAGTCAACACCAGCAGCTGAGAGGCAAGGACTTCTTTGTCATGAACCTGTAGAATGGCCTAAGGATAGGGACATGGAGAAATGACAGACCTAATATTTACTTATTTGATAGGAAAAGGAGGGATTGCCTAGTTCACCTTTGAGCTATGGCCATGTACACAACCAAAGGTAAATCCAAGTCAAACTTAGTATTTAAACCTGAATTTCTGTTCATCAGCTAATTTTTCTTCTCTCATCACCTAATTGTTCCAACCAGTATTACTGTATAATGTGCTATTTTCAAGCTTTTGACAAAGAGAATTATATTAGATCATGTCATGTCTACTTAAAACCCTACAAGGGCTTCTGAATACATTTAGAATAACCACGCCAGTCTCCCCAGCCTCATCTCATACTTCTCACCCCTTGCTTCCGATGTTTGTTCAGCCCTGACACCTTTCTGGTTCTGGACCTAGCCAGGCTAGTTCCTGCCTCAGGGCCTTTGTACTTCTTGTTACTTCTGTCTCAAGCATGGAGTGGCTGCTGCTTAGGGCTCAGTTCAATGGTCATTTTTTCTGCACCCTCTCCTAGTAGCTCCCGTTTATCCATATAATCCAGTTTATTTTCTCTATAGTGCTTATCTCCCAATACAAAACTGAGCATGCTGTTCTGCTCCTGAGTACACTATCAAATCCATGGGGAAGGAAATTTTATTTTTTATTAAATCATTTGTACATAGGTCATGAATACATTTATGCCATTATGGGAGTCAATGTGCTGATTATTTGTACGAATCGGAGTGCTTACATCCTACTAATCAACATAGACTTTACCTCATTTACTATACCCTTGTGCACAGAGCAGGCCTGGCATACTGTAGGAACTGATTTGATAAAATTTTTATATTTCAATATTCTATTGTTCTTTTTTTGCACCAAGAAGTTCTAACAAAAGGAAGAGTAAAAAGCTTTATTGGAAATTCTACTATCTTTTATAATTTCAACTTAACCTTCTTGGGGTCACAATTACCTCCTCTCCTAAGTGGTCAACTCCATGGTTGTAGAGTTCCCCCACATAATGCCTTCTAACAAAATCTTCGCTGACTTGAAGGTGATGGGCTAAATCCACAGCTAGAGCTGGCCAATCTTGGTCTTTCCCGAAAGGAGCCGTTGTTGCCTCTTCTGAGGGATCTCTGTCCTTTCTGATTGAATACTGCGCCTGGACAGCTGCACTGACAACTTTCAATAAGAACTTGAAAATGGGGAAGAAGAGACAGAACAGTGTCTTGTGAGTATGATTCATTAAAAATATCTATTGGCTTTTCTGTCAATTATAGTGGCTTTTATGTTAAAATCATTTAATTATCAAAAAAAGGACATACAGGCCCGTGTGGTGGCTCACACCTAGCACTTGGGAGGCCAGGTGGGTAGATTGCCTGAGCTCACAGGTTCCAGACCAGTCTGAGCCAGAGTGAGACTACATCTCTACAAATAGCCAGGTGTGATGGATGCCTGTACTCCCAGTTACTTGGGAGGCTGAGGCAAGAGAACTGCTTGAGCCCAAGAGTTTAAGGTTGTTATGAGCTATGATGCCACTGCAGTCTACTGAAAGTGACAAAGTGAGACTCTGTCTCAAAAAAACCCAAAAAAACAAACATACAATTTAAAGGGAAACTAGCTCTCAAGAATATTTTGAAGTTCGGCATCCTTTTAAAGACCAATTACATTTTTGCTTTACTTTTTTCCAAGAAACAAGGATGACATCCAACAGCTGTAACTTACCTGTTGTCGTGCAGAAATAAAATTTGGGTCCATTTCCCCACTAGGTAATAACTGAATTGAAGTTAGGTCTTTGAAGAATGCATTTTTCCCCTAAAGGGAAAGAAATCAAGAAAACTGCTGAGTGTGAATTATTAAGTAGGGGAAAAGGAAAGATGAAAAAAAATACTAAGCCATTTAATTAGGAATAACTCACAGTTAATTTTTGTTTTCTCCTTACACAGATTTTAGAATCTTATTAATTTCTACAACAATTACCTAATATGCAGTACACAGCCTTTAAGATGGTCCCCAATGATCCCTCCCTACTGGTATCCATGCCTTTCCATAGTCAGTCCCTTCCTCTTGAGTGTGGGCTGGTGACCTATTAGCAAAAAGCATTAGACAGAGGTGACAGCATGCCCCCTTTAAGATTAAGTTCCAAAAGGCCTGCTTCTGCTCTGTGTGGTCACATTCACTCTCACTCGCTCTGAGGGAAGCCAGCTGCCATGCTGTGAACTGCCCTATGGAAAGGTACATTTGGCAAAGAACTGATTCTTGGCAATAGTCATGCTTGGAAGTAAATTACCTATCCCTACTCCATTTGAGCCTTTGGATGAGACCAGAGCCATGGCCACATCCTAACTAGCCTCATGAAAGACTAAGCCAAGGGCACTTAGATAAAGGGAAAACAGATTCATGACCCACAAGAAGACACTAAATTTTGAGATAATTTGCTTTGTAGTAATAGATGCTACATAGCGTGTACTCTGAATCCTCTTAAAAACACTTGCCTTGTTTAAAACAATATCAGAAAACAGAATTTCAGAAGTTCCTTCTGAAGGAAGGAAATGTAATACAGAGCAAAGAGCACTGGCCTTGAAGCTGGAGAACCCAGGCAGGTTGCCTTGGATGACTCATCAAGTCATCTCATGTGTCTTTAATTCACTGTCCACACCTAATCATCTATGAGCGGAGGTCATCACGTGTGTGACAGCCAAGCAGGCAATAGCTATCCATCCTCCAGTGATAAACACCAGATCACTAAACCCATTATGTTTTAGACATCACTGTTTGAAAGATTTACTGCACACTCACCTACAATCTGTTAAAGTGGTCTTAGATTAAGTGCTTAGGGTAGTACCAGGTACTGTTTACTGTGTCTCAGACACGCCTAATTACTTTCTGTTGAGTATGTCAATTAACCCTCACAACAACAAAACTCAGAAGGAGGCAACAGAATTACCTCCATTTTCTGAAAAAGAAAACTGGGACTAAGAAACTAAATAATTCTAATTAGCAAATGATAGCACTGGGATTCTGTTTCACTCCCCACCCCACCATACTACCTCTCCATTTGTAAATGAGACACACACAGCTGTCTCAAGTCATCTCAGCATAAGGGTTGACTCTTGCCATCACTGTGTTGGTCCAATTCTGGAAGTATCCTAGTTTCACAAAGTCCCTTTTTGAGGGAAGCATCACGATGGACACTTAATTTTTCTATTTTTTCTATTTTTTTAATTTTAAAGCACCCTTTTACAATCTCAAATAAAAGATATAATAATTCATTCAAAATCTTTACTTACGTGCATATAAATAATACGTAATGCTATTTCATTAGGAAGATGAAAATCTGTCATCAGAGTTCCCCTAGCCTGTCTTTCCAAATCAAACTGCTGGAATCTAAATATTAAATGTTGCTGAATAAAAACAGACTTCTCAAAACATATTATTTCTGCTTAGTATATACCTCCAAGCTTATCAAGTCCAGAATTGTTCTAAATGGGCTGCCTTTGTAAGGGCATGCCCAGTTTCCAAAACTTGAAACTGAATTTGATTCCCCCTTCCATCTTTGAGCACTATACCCCGTCTGCTATTCAGTTTCTGATTTCTCCAAATCCCTTCATGATTTTATTACCTCCTCTGAGTCCACATCCTCAACAGCTCCTGACTTTCAGGGCTTTACTCTCTATGTTCTTCCATCTCTTCTGCACACTGGGCCATGTAACTTTCCTCTAACACCTCCTTAATTATAAATGCAGTGAACATTTAACGGTTTCCTATTACGTGCATATAGATATGGGAACACAGTAAAGAGGCAGGTAAGTCCCGGGAGTGTAGCAGACAAAGGAGCTGGCCACACAGAACAGCTGCTCATGACTGCTGAACATAGGAAGTAATGAAAATCTGATTTCTCTGAGGAATGGAGGTTTAACAATGGCCACAGCCAGGGTGAAGAAGATGAACAGCTGATTAAATGAGAAAGGTGAGTAACGGCTGTGGAAGCGGCCTGCCTCCGTATTTCCATGTTTTAGGGATCCTAGTAGGATAATATTCCAAGGTCTCCTGCTTCACCGTACACTCACTCCTCCCCAAGGTGGACTGTGAATTTAGGAAAAGGAGCTAAACATTCTGAACAGTCCTTTGCTTTCCCTCTTTTGGGAGGAAGTCTTCCCACAGGGAGAACATTCTCTCTCCTCTAGGGCCTGTACTTGAGGGGCAGTCTGCAGGGGACCCCAGCTGTGCCTGGCCTTGAGTGTGCAAGTCTCTCACACAAGGATGGAATAATAAACCCACTTTCCCAGAAGCCCACGTAGCTTCTATCAGTAAGATAAGTAATCAATGATATTTTTCTCTCTAATAGTCTAAATCCTATGTCTGTCTCTTGCTGACACCTATATGGGGAAGAAAAGGGTTTTATTATAGAGCAGCCAAACTGTGAAGTCTTTTACATGTTCTCCTAACAAGTTTGGACAGGATCCTGCAGGAGAGCAGAAACGTCTCGGAACTAACATGATTAGAACTGTCTTGGGAAGACAGCTCTTGCAGCATGCGACTGGAGAGAGAAAAACTGGAGGCAGGGTGACGAGGAAGGGGCTGCTGTGTTAGCTCGGGAATGCTGAGGAGACTTGCACAGGGGACTGAGCTGAACAGAAGCAGACAGGATGTGAGGAGAATTACAATGAAGTAAGTTAGCTAGAAGTAGAGAATCAACCAAGAACACTTAAGGTCTCTAATTTTTGCTAATGCACAAATGATGACATTAATCAAACAATCAAGCCACATGGAATTCAGAAAGAACAGCAAATTGAGGTCAGGGGCAGGATGGGGTGAGGGTTTATAATTATTAGATATAAGGCATGTGAAATCCCACAGAACGTGCCAAGAGAGACATTCAGTACTAATATACACCCCGAACCCTGGGGATAGGTCAGGCCTAGGGTGTACAAGAGGGAAAAATAAGTGTCTCCAGGAAGAATCTGGAGAAGGAGAAAGGCAGACATGAGCAAGCAAAATCCCACGGGACACTCACCAATATGTGGGGAATCAACCAGGCAAGAAGGGAGTTGGAACCTCACAACTTCTATTAAACAAGAACATCCATGTGCCTACTAACCCTGCACCTCCAAAATAGCTCTGAAGTCCTTTGAAGTACGCACCTTACTGTCAAAAAGTGAAAGCGGCTTCACGGTCTTCAGGGAAAACCTCATGACTGCATACAAGATGGAGCACAGGACGGAATGGTGCTCCACCAGCGGGTAGTGGATGTGTTTCTGCTCCAGGGCCAATTCCACTATGGAGATTGGTCCTTCCACAGAGAGCCAAGCATCCTCAGTATCCAGGATAGGGGCCTGCATTTCATCCCTGCTAACATCTGCCTGCGGGTTTTGAGAATGGAGGAATGTGTTCAGAATTGGAGAGATAGTTCATAAATATCCTAATGAGTTTATTACCAGCAAAGTGTAAACTCATACTCTACATCCCCTAAAATTGTAATTAAAAAAAAAAGTCTAGTTTTACTAAGAACTTAGTAAGAAAACATCACTACTTTTAAGGGTTAAGTCACAGGTTAGAAATGAATAAATGAAACTCTCATTAAGCCCAATGATTTTGAGAATATTTGTATCTCAGGAGCTGTTCAGAACAGTAGTACACCTCTTTTACCTCCAATAATGTCTGAAGAAGATCCAAGCAGGAGCCAAGGAAAGATGTCATTGCTGTGTCACTCATTCCCACATCCTGTTTTAAAAAAGGAAAACAATTAGAGCCTGAAGCAAAACTGCAACAGTTACAATCAGAAAAACAAAAAACAGAATAGGACACATCTTTAACTGACTCTGTGCTGAACAGACAGGCAAGCACTCGAAAGTCAAAGCACTGGCACATTTAAGTTATCTCCTTAGATTATTTAGAGTCAATCTCAAGTTAGGCTTTAAAACGTGGTATTACTATCAACTTCTTTTTTTTGAGACAGAGCCTCAAGCTGTCCCCCTGGGTAGAGTGCAGTGACATCACAGCTCACAGCAACCTCTAACTCCTGGGCTCAGATGAGTCTCCTGCCTCAGCCTCCCAAGCAGCTGGGACCACAGGCGCCTGCCACAATGCCCAGCTATTTTTTGGTTGCAGCCGTCGTTGTTTGACGTCCCAGGCTGGATTTGAACTTGCCACCTTAGGTGTATGTGGCTGGCGCCTTAGACACTTGAGCCAAAGGCGACGAGCCACTATCAACTTTTAAAAATTAATGTTCTTTATGTACATTGCAAAAGATGCATTCTCATCAGTTACTACAGATGGTGGCACTTGCATTTGATGCCAAATAATCATGGTATCTGGAAG
The DNA here is from genome assembly GCA_963574575.1 of Galagoides demidoff. Lineage (NCBI taxonomy): Eukaryota > Metazoa > Chordata > Mammalia > Primates > Galagidae > Galagoides > Galagoides demidoff. The sequence continues at coordinate 900 of CAUYQV010068581.1, read as the reverse complement.
ATGCACATGGAAGAGTCGAAAAGTTCTAAGAAAACAGCCTGTTCTGGTTTCAGAGTATCTTTTAAGGATTGAACTAAATCCTCAAAACAAAACTAGAATCCCCAAGCTCGAGAACTAAATACCACATCGTGCTGTAGACAACAAATGGCTCCTGTAGACTCCATTAAATGGGCTGCACGTAGTCTTTTTTAAACTAACCACCAATAAATTACTCACATCCCCAAAGTAAATAATTCAGGGAGTGTGTGCACATACAACCACTCTCAGGAACACAGCAGAAGAATTCTCCAGCAATGGTGATTTTTTGAAACTAAAGGCCTATGACAACTGGATTCATGTCCCAATATTTCTTAATGATGTTTGTAATAACATTTCAAATTTCTCAGCAAAAGCTAGCACTATTAATCACTGGCCTCAAATACAAACCCAGTATCTGTAATTTGGAAGATTATTTAAGACTAATGTTGCATTTGTACAATGGTTCTTATTATATGTAGGTAAATCAAATTCACTACTCAGATGATAGCATGTTATTCTCCTGTCCACAGTCCAAAGTTGAACATATCTTATGAAAACTTAGCTTAAGCATACTGACAATTTGGAAAGGCAAATTAAAATTGGCCATAGTTGGCTCGGCGCCTGTGGCTCAATCGGCTAAGGCGCCAGCCATGTACACCAAGGTGGCGGGTTCGAATCCCCAGCCCGGGCCCGCCAAACAACAATGATGGCTGCAACCAAAAAATGGCCGGGCATTGTGGCGGTGCCTGTGGTCCCAGCTACTTAAGAGGTGGAGGCAGGAGACTCGCTTGAGCCCAGGAGTTGGAGGTTGCTATGAGCTGTGATGCCATGGCACTCTACCCAGGGGGATAGCTTGAGGCTCCGTCTCAAAAAAAAAAAAAA
>CAUYQV010068578.1:0-19578 GCA_963574575.1 Galagoides demidoff | reverse complement strand
GGAGCCTCAAGCTATCCCCCTGGGTAGAGTGCCATGGCATCACAGCTCATAGCAACCTCCAACTCCTGGGCTCAAGCGAGTCTCCTGCCTCCGCCTCCCAAGTAGCTGGGACCACAGGTGCCTGCCACAACACCCGGCCATTTCTTGGTTGCAGCCATCATTGTTGTTTGGCGGGCCCGGGCTGGGTCTGTCTTTTCAAATATATATACCAGATATATTTGCAAATCATTTATATGATAAGGGACTGATATCCAGAATATATAAAGAATTTCTCCACTCAACATCAACAACAAAAAAACTGATTAAAAAATAGGCAAAGGACTTGAGTAGACATTTTTCCAAAGAATAAATACAAATGTTCAAATAAGGACATGAAAGACTAATCCTTAACATCACTAATCATTAGGGAAATACAAACTGAAACCACAGTGAGATCACACCCATTAATGGCTATTATAAAAAAAAAAAGAAGAAGAAGAAGAAAAAGCCCCATGTACTCCCAACTACCAAGGTGGGAGGATCACTTGAGGCCCAGAGTTCTAGGCTGTAGGGAACCATAGCTGTGTTTATGAATAGCCACTGTACTCCAGCCTAGGCAATGTAGTGAAACATTTTCTTTAAATTAATTAATTAATCAAATAATGAAAACAACAGAAAAATAACAAGAATTTGAAGGATATGGAGAAAATGGAATCCTTGTGTATTGGCTGTGGGAATGTAAGATGGTATAGGTACTGCGGGAAATGGTGTGGCTATTTCTCCAAAAATTAACCATAGAATTACTATATGATCCAGCAATCATACTTCTCAGTATATACCCAAAAGAGGTGGAAGAAGGGACTCAAACAGATATTTGTACATCTATGTTCACAGCGGCATTATTCATAATAGCAGTGATTTTCAATGGGTGTGCCATGAAAGGATCTTAAGGGTGCCACAAAAATTTTTAAAACTTATTAACTAAATTATTTTCAAAAGAAGTTTAAAGCCCAGTAAGCATATTCTTCTTTTTTTTTTTTTTTTACTTTTTTTTGGGGGGATCAGCATAATTTAAGTGTGCCATGGAAGTTAAACTACAGGTTCAAGTGTGCCATGAGATAAGAAGGGATGAAAAACATTGATAATAGCTAAAGGTAGAAGCTACTAAAGTGTCTATCAATGAATGAACAGATAAGCAAAATGTGGCATGTGCACATTTTTTTTCAGTATTTTTGCACAGTATTTTTCAGCCTTAAAAAGGAAGGAAATTCTGACACATGCTACAAGATGTATGAAGCTAAAACATATTGTGCAAAGTGAAATAAGTCAGTCACCAAAGGACAAATATTGTATGATTCCATCTGTGAGGTACCTGGAGTTATCAAGTTTGTAGAGATAGAAAGCAGAAGGGTGGTTGCCAGGGGCTGGAGAGAAAGAGAGATGGGGAGTTAGTATTTTATGAATACAGAGTTTCAGTTGGGGTAGATGAAAAAGTTCTGGAGATGAGTGGTAGTGATGGTTGCTCAATACTGCAAATGTACTTAATGTCACTGAACTGTACACTTAAAAAGGGTTAAAATGAAATGTCGTGAAGGCTATGTTAACCAGTTTGATGAAAATATTTCAAATTGTATATAAAACCAGCACATTGTACCCCATTATTGCATTAATGTACACTGCTATGATTTAATAAAAATAATGGTTAAAATGGTAAATTTATGCTATGTATATTTTAGCTCAATGAAAAGAGCTATAAAAGACATTCTTAAAACAATTGGGCAACTTTGATATTCTGTGATCATTATTTCTTTTCTTAGGTGTAGCATAGTAAAAACGTTATGTTATATAAGTTTTATAAGAACAGGACAATATTATGAACCATTTGGGGCTAAAGTGCTGTAATAACTATGACTTACCTTCGAATGGTTCAGAACAATTAAACCCCTAAAATTCAGAACATATACGTGCATACATACCACACAATAAAGAAAATGTGAAAAATATTGCACACAACAATTGGTGAATTAGGAGGAGGGTACACAGGTAGTCATTGTTTTATTCTTGTACTTTTCCTGTATGTTTGAAAATGTTTATAGCAAACACGGGGGGGCAGGTGGACCAGAAGACCCCCAAATTCTGTCTGCAACAGGGGAATAGTCTTCTCTCTGTTCCCCACAAAGTTCCTCAAGACAATCAGTACATGCACAGGGAGCAGTGAGAGAGGAAAGGAGCTCCTCTGAGCTTGGGTGTGAAAGCCAAGTGCCTCTCTGGGCCAGGGGCTTACCTGTGCCTCTCTTTCTGCTTACGCAGAAACCTAAGTGTGGGGACTTTCTTTATGGAACAAGCCACCAGAATAATGACAGTGCTACCATAAGCATGAGAAGAGAAAACTGAGACTCAAATGCCTTCTTTGCCATGAGAGGGAAGGCGAAGAAAGGAGAGAGGCAGAGAAAGGGACACTACCCTTTACTAAGTGATGCCCACTCAAGGCGTGAATTCTGTCCCTCAGATTGTTATGACCTCTTATTGAGGGGACCAGGTAAGAGGCATGGGGGAAAATGGCTTGAATTTATCCTGTTCCCAGAGGCCAAGTCTTCTGACTTCCCATTTTACTGGATGTTGGATGAGAGATTCAGGCTGAACCAACCAAACTTGAGTCCGGTAAATAGGGGAAGGCCTGTAGGAGACTGAGCACCATGATTATAGGAGCAGTCACAGGTGCTCGGGGGAGGCCCTGGGAGCTCAGGACAATCTCCTAACCCCCAAGATGTTTTGCAGCCTGGAGACAAGCCCTCAAGCAACTAAGAGCTCTAACAAGATAAGATCAGTCGCTCCTCAGCAAACAGGTGTTTGACTTTGAACATTTGTAGTGCATCAGGGTGGGAATCTAGCCGGTGAGGAAAGAGCACATAGCGATGCTTAAGCGCGTAGTCCTTGTTACATGGGGCTGCCCACCCTTGTCCTATAGCGTTTTCAATAAATAGTTGCTGTGGAGGTAGCTCGGGGTGCTGCGGCAGCCACGGAGGTTACTTGGTGGCTGGGCTCTCCTGCCCCTCTGGGGAAGCCACCTCTTGCAAGCTTGTCCTTTCAATCTTTGTGTGGTGTCAGCGTCATAAATCGGCACCGACTAAGACCACCCTCCTCACTCTAAGTATCTCTAGCACTGCTATAGGCGTTTTGGGAGGTCATTGTCTTGAGGGAGTTGCAGAAAGTTCCAACTTGGGGAAGTCAGTGTTAGGTAAAGCAGTATTGGTGCTGCCTTACCTGAAGCTGTGCCCAACAACAAAGACCTCATACAAAAGAAGTACTTTGAGCTAAAGTGCTTAGAAGCTTGGAGGGAAAATTAAAATCACCAATGATGACTTTAATTAAGAGCCAAAGAATCATATGATGTAAAGTTAGTAAAAGAAACATAATTTACCCAGAAGAATCATCTATTACCTTCTCTTTAACTTGTTTTCCTGACAAAATAGAAGGTCACACCATAGGCATAATTCAAGTTCTGCAACTTGGAATACTGAGATCTCATTGACATAAATTACTGGCATTTTTACCCCAATTTAAACAACTCTGTAAACACTTTACAACAGAGATGAACGCTAGGGGAAAGGCTAGGATGGCAGACGAGAGTTGGAAATGAAGGAACAGAAAGTAATAATCCCTTAGAACGAAACAGGAAACTTCTAATTTCCCATTTTACTGGATATTGGATGGTAGACTCAGGCTGAACCAACCAAAGTCAAGCCCTGTACAACTTTGCTTGCAGTTTCCCCCAAACTCTGGTCTTTTCCTGAGATAATTAAACCATCCTTGACTCACAGTGTGAACAACTTCCTCCACTGTATCTTTTTATAATTTTTGTTTGTTTGGTTTTTGGCCAGGGCGGGGGCCAAGTTTGAACCCACCACCTCCGGTATATGGGGCTGGCACCCTATTCCTTGAGCCACAGGCACTGCCCCCTCCACTGTATCTTTTTATAAATGTTTGGAAAAGAGGCAATGCCTTTAGTTAAAATAGTTGCTTGTTTCAGAGGATAGTGACTTACTTCAGCTGATCAGGAGTTAATCCATCCTGGCATTCTTATTACCACTCCTTACCATGACCTAGCATCAAGGGATTTGGCATGGTGAAGGAGTGAGACAATTTTAAACCGATAACTTAAATACAGACTTAATGCCCCTGGATTCTCTAAAGGAATGTGACTTCCCCAATATCTTCTTGAATAGCTCTAGAGAAGCACTGACAGCCGTTGCATTAGGGGGATGAGGAGGAAGAGGAAGCAGTCCTGTGTGTCCTTGGCTCAGTTATTTTCATGGCCTGGAACTGGGAACTCAAGCTCATGCATAGCTCAACCTTATACTTCAAAAAATATATAGGCCAGGGTGGCCCCATATACCAGAAGTGGTGGGTTTTAGCCCGGCCCTGGCCAAAAACTGCAAAAAAAAAAAAAAAAGTGGGCCAATTGCTCAGGGAATAAGAGTACACTTAACTTCCTTCCAACTTGGATTTTCCCTTCTGGAAATATGGAGGAAGTATGAGAGACATGAAGCAGACCCACATCCCTCAGGCCTTTCTATTTCAGTGTCTTCCAGACTTCCCAGGGCCAGGATCTGTATCCTTTTGGTACTTGAGAATGTTACCTGGAACCCTGGAAGGTCCCCCAGCTCAGGAAACATGACAGTTCAGAAGTGCTGAAAAATTAACTGCCTATTCTCCAGGAGCATCCTTCAACCAGTGAATGATGGGAGATGTAAATATTCCTGCAACCTCATCCCTTGGGTAAGATAATTCTGAAGTATGGGTTGTAGGACTGTTTCCCAGAGTTCTCCTGCAAGATTAAGCTGTACTTGTCCACTGTGTATTGGCTTAATAATTCACCTTTCCCCGAGTCACTTCCTCACTCCTTGCTGATATTTCCTCAGATTATCTCCCAAAAAACTATTTGCTCTCAAATCCTTGTTTCAAGGTCAGTTTCTGAAGGACCTCAATCTAAGACACTTCCCTAGTACATGGAGTTGGACAATTAATTTTGGAAACTCATTAATTTTGTGAAATCTCTGGGCACAGGCCCTATTGCCTTAGATTAGGAGAGAGAGAAATAAGAGGAAGAGGAAATGCCTCTCTCATTTCATGCTCTCCAACAAGTTGTGTTTAATGATGTTAACTTAAGAGGTTGGACAAGTAAGTTCATGAACTCATCCTAGAAAAAGTGCTGTGTGTTCTCCTCTGTGTAATGTCCCCTCTGTGAAGATGCTCTTTGGGGAGGGTTTTACTTTATATGATGCTTAAGGCACTATAGCCATCATGAAACCCAGCAACTGCCTGGCCTTTGCAGTTTTCTGGTGGCTTTCCCACACATTAACCCTCACAGAGACCTCAAAAGTAGGTCTTATAATCCTCACTTAATAGATGAGGAAACTAAAGTTCAGAGGTTTTCCAGGGATCACTTGGTGGTACATCACTGCAAGCCAATTGGAATTTGAAACAAGCAACACAGACTGGAGGTTCTTCTGTTCTCTACATGACCTTGAACTTTGAGTAAAGATTGATTTAACACAGCAGACTTTTCTAAAAGACTTTGGGGTTTGAAAAGGCCATTGTACCAGGGCAGGAAAGAGGACCTACCAGGAATTTTTGAATCAGGGCAGCCAATTCTCCGAGTTTGATGTATGAGATTGTTCCAGCTCCTCCGTAAGCTGTGTCTACTGTACCACAGAAAGCAGAAGCATCTTGGATAAGATCACTACTTCCAAAGTAAACTCTGGTTTGAATTTTTGCTGCATCTTACCAGATGTGTGACTTTGAGTGAATTACTTAATTTGAACCTCAGTTTCCTCAACTGTAAAACAGAGACAAGAATAGTATTTCTTATGGGATTGCTGTAAGTATGAAATTAGAAACTGTATTTAAAGCTCTTCACAATGAAGATGCGACATGTAATAGGCATGTAAAAGAAAAGTTAGCTATTATTAGTAAAATAGTATCTGTAACCTTTATTTTGGGGGCATGAATTAGAAATTTAACAAAAACCAGACATCATTTTTGTTGGTGCTTTGCTAGAAACAGCATTTTTTCCTAATGTCTTTGGGTAGTAGTTTATTGTTTTTTTCTTTTTGCTTTCCTTTTGTGTAAAATAGGAGTAAATGAGACAGGTCTTTGCAGGTTTTTTTTTTTCCCATCCAGCTAAATAACCAGTTGATGGTCTCTTGCACTCCACCCTGCCCTCTAAAAAAAATGAAAAATAACAAATTAAGAACGATGAAACCACAATCCAGAAACCTGAGCACTTTGCATTTTCGCTTTTCTTGGAAAAAATGTGATGAAAAGTCTTGTGCTGTGGTTTTTGTTTATTTGTTTGTTTGTTTTTGCAGTTTTTGGCCCAGGCGGGGTTTGAACCTGCCACATCCAGCATATGGGACCAGGACCGGCACCCTACCCTTTTGAGCCACAGGAGCCAACCTGTGCTGTCCTTTTGAATGACATTGGATGCCCATCACCTGCCTCTAACCCTAAGCTCCTGAATGTGATTTCTATTTCTCTATTTTAAGTAAGTGCAGATTTATGAGACTTTATATTCTATGGTTGAAGTTTGTAGAGGTTTAAAGGGATTAAGTAGGTCCAGCAGCACCTGGAGGTGTATAGGTTATTTAAAGGATTTATCAGCATTTCTGTTAAAACTCACTTCTCGAACATTCTCATACCCTAGATCTGAATCTATTTTGGGCATAGGAGTAAATTTTTAAAGATTTCTTGTAATGGTAAAAAAAATCCCATACCTCAATAGCTTCTTGCTTTGTATTTCTGGCTATGCCTCTACCCCTCAACCTCTTTCAGGTCTAACTAGTTCTGTCATACATGGGGTTTCCCTTCTCTCTGTTCCTGTCCTCTCCCAAGTGGTTGATCTCTGGTGTTCCTCTGTGTTTACCTATTCACAAACTCAGCCCCTGACCTATGAACCTAATAGCAGTTGGAAGCTTTCTTCCCTGCCCTTGGTTCCCTGATGTCAGGGGAATGCTGCCGTGGGTGGGAATGCCTCATGGCATGGGGTGACAGATCTCCTTGTTTACACCAGAGGGAGCAATGACTCCGTGGCTGAGAGGGGCTGGCTGGAGTCTAGAGTTTCCAATTGATAATGTCCATTCTAGGCAAAGCACACACAATTTCTGGGCAGTGAAGTTTAAGAGAAACTGTAATGGGTAACCTTAAAAATAGGTTCAGGGCACGTTGTAAGCGCACATGTTTTGGCATATTCTGTCAATGCTGGGGAAGAGCCAACATTCTTCTCTTCGCCAATAATTATGCTCATCAGTCTCCACGTCTTGCTTCCCAGGTTTCTTCCAAGTCCCAGCAATGCCCACTCTGTCAAACCAATATGGGTGTAGGGAATGTGAACACATTTTAACATCAGCCTATACCCAGACATCACTGAAAAGGCAATCAGAGAAGCCATCCCAAAGTCAAGTAAAAATAATTTTTGTGAATACATACTCTATCATTCCATTTACATAAACCCTAGAAAAGACAAATCTATTCTATAGTGACAGAAAGGCTTGTGGTTGCCGGTGGCTAAGATCGGGGCAGATTGACTGAGATGTGGTTCTGGAAATATGTCTTGATTGGGGTGGTGGTCACATAGGTATACACTCATTAAAACAGACAATTGCAATGGGTATAGACTATACCTTGATTTAACATGTGTCTCCTGAGCATCTGTACTCCTCTTCACTCCATTAGCAAAGACAATAGAGAACTGAGTGTGCATCATAGAATCCAGGGGTGTTGTTCCACTAGCTTATGCTGTGTGTCTATAGAGGGCATGGATAATCCAAAGCAGTAGATAAAACACCTAATCAGTTATAATTGACCCTAGGATGTTTTCTGTGCATTTACATAGCTTGAGTAACCTGACTGATGGGCAGGAGGAGTGGGCAGCCAAGAAATGCAGCAGGGAAGCCAGATAAAACAATTACAAGGGAGAGACAACAAAAGGGTGACTGACCGCACAGATGATAAAGAACTGTTGACTTTGTAATGTGAACTGCGTATTGCACAAAGGGATTGGTGAAGTAGAGCAGATGCTCATTAGAAATCAAACCGACCACGCTGACTGGTCCTGACATCTGGATAATGGAAAGTCTTCATCAGCTCCATCTTTTCCATATCCCTAATTAAAATTTTGATATTACTTAAATGAGGTACAATGCTCCATTCATTCTGACATCCAAATATCCATTTTAAAGTTGGCTAGGCTCCCCCAGAGGATGATGTAAATAAATCAAGAGATGGAGTAAAAGTTCAGAACATTGGATTTCTGTCCCTGCTGAATGACCTTCTGGAAAATCACATGTTTTGTTTATTTGTTTGTTCCTTTATTCTTTTGTTCAATAACATTATTGAGCACCTACTACAAACTAGGAATTTTGCAGAGCACAGGGAGTATATCGCTGTAGGTTTCACTTTCCTCATTTGTAAATGCCCATTGTGGGATCATTGCACCATCTGACTGCTCTGCTAATATTGGCATGGGCAGTGATGGGGTCAGGCTCCAAGACTCACTCCCCAACTTCGCCAGTTTATCTTTCCAAAGTGTAGTTTCAGACCACATAAAGCATCTTTTCCATAAAAATTCTATGTAAATAAAATTAAGCATTTTAGTTTTATTTGTGGAGATCTGCTCTTAGAAAAGTTCTAATAAGTTTTAAAATTAATTCCTTATTGCTTCAAAGCACAAATTCACATATAGTTACAAATTTAGTTAGCATTTTATCTATGGAAAGACAATCGACCAAGGTGTTTGTCAAGCTTTTCTCCCTGATTTGCAGTGTTCACTCTCCCCTGCCCCCCAGCTGCCCCTGCAAAATTTCAATGCCAATAGACACGAAATTACTTCTCTTGAAGTCCTTCTTGTTTTCAAGGATCCAAGATCTACAGGCTCTTTTCAAGCATCTAAGATCTTCTATTAGTGGCTCTCAACCTGTGGGTCTTGACCCACAGGAACTGTACTAAGGCTCACAGCATTAAGAAGGTTGAGAACCACTGTTCTAGATCATCAGATCAACTCTCAGAAAAGAGTCTGGGCTTGGTGTCTGTGGCTCAAGTGGCTAAGGCACCAGCCACATACATCTAAGGTGGTAGGTTCGAATCCAGCCTGGGCCTGCCAAACAACAATGATGGCTGCAACCAAAAAAATAGCTGGGCGTTGTGGCGGGCACCTGTGGTCCCAGCTACTTGGGAGGTGGAGGCAGGAGACTCGCTTGAGCCCAGGAGTTGGAGGTTGCTGTGAGCTGTGATGCCACAGCACTTTACCCAGGGGGACAGCTTGAGGCTCTGTCTCAAAAAAAAAAAAAGAAAAGAAAAGAAAAGAAAAGAGTCTGATAAAGTAGTATCCATATTCTACTCTATCCATTTGTATAATGTGTGACCCATGGAAAGTTCCCTAACTTCTTTCCACCTCAGTTTCTTCATTTGGAAGTGGGAATAACAATATCTATTTTGAGTTGTTGTGCATTTGATTTATATTTATAAATAAAAATGAAATAGACAGTGTCACTCTAATGCTCAGGCTAGAGTGCCATGGCATTAGCCTAGCTCGCAGCAACCTCAAACTTCTAGGCTCAAATAATCCTCCTTCCTCAGCTTCCTGGAATTGCAGGCACCTACCACAGTGCCCAGCTAATTTTTGTATTCTTTTCTTTTTTTGGTAGAGATGGGGTCTTGCTCTTGCCCAGGCTGGTCTTAAACTCCTGAGCTCAGGCAGTCCACCCACCTTGGCCTACCAGAGTGCTAGGATTACAGGTGTAAGCCACTGGATAAGATAATGGATACAAAAATACCTAGCATGATGCCTAGCCAATACATGAGTAGAAAACAGTGGTTGTTATTAAAGTTTAGTAGAGATGGAGACCTGGAGATTGAAGAGGAAAAGTCTGAACTTATTCATAGAATGAAGGAATCAAGACCTTCAGCCTTCGCATAGTGAGTGGCCACTGAGGGGGTATAGCACCTTCATACTATTAAATTCAGAGGTATCATTATCTATACGAGGGGATTGACACTCTAAGAGGGGAAATAAATCATCCATATATTCTTGACTGAAGAATGGGAGGATTTTTATCTTAACCCAGTACCCAGCTATAGGAGGAACGCATGTTATGAAGAAAAAGTCATGCTCCAGCCAGGAAAGGTTAACATCTCTTGCCCTTTCCAAAGAAGATACTGTTCCACCCAACAGGTCAAAATCAGTGTCACAAAGAGTGCTGAGAACCTGAAGATGAACATGCCTGCTGATCCAAGAACAACAGACAACTGGCTCAGGCTGTGATTAATGTTGGTTGGAATTCACAGCCGGCGGAACAATGGCCACATTCATGAACTGAACTTCTGCTTACTCTCCTATTCCAAAGTCCTTCATCTTCCTCCACACAGACAGCCAGCTGTGCTATGAGATTTGTGGTGTTAGCACCTGGAAGCATTGGATTGGCTTGATTACTGTGTAAGAAAATTTAATGTGAATGACCTGAAAATATAGTTACAGGATGCAAATCTATTTGTAATTGCTAGGAACCCCAAATAAAAAACTCGTTTGTTTGTATGGTTCTACATGAGCAGAGGCAACAACTTTCTTTTCTACTGTTTTATACCAAGTACCAAGCATGGAGCTTCTTGGATGGCTAATCATTCTGGGCATTGGGGGCTCTTCTGGTTTTACTACTGAAAATTCCTGTGTCTCTAGAAACCCCTCGGTCACAGGCAGCATAGGATGGTTGGTCACCCTAGATTTGGCACATATTGGATGGCCAGTAAGTTTTTGTCAATCAAAAGAAATACATTAAATAAGCAGAAGTAAAGCTGGATTTATAATTATAATGCAATAGGTTAGCTAGGAACAGGAGTCTACCTCTAACAGATACTGATTGGAGATTGAGTTTAGGGAAAGCAGCATGCTAGTTTGATGATATATAGGCCCAGTTTCGGACTTTCAACACCTTCATTTCTGTACTTTTTTTTGACCTTAGGTTATATATTTGGCCAATTAGCAACAGGACACACAACTGTCAAAATGTGACTAGAATTTCTAAGGCTATTTTCCTGTTAACTTGCCCATCTCATCTTCACAGAAGCTGGATGTTTTAATATGATATATAACCTATGCTTGAAAGGGAGGAGCATCTGTCCAGTCAAAGAAGTTCAACAATCCTTTACTGATTGCTCCAGGCATTCAAAATGAGTGAAATAGGATCCTTGCATCCCTCAATCTAGGGGCAAAGTGTGAATAAACATAAATGAATATTTATCACACAAAGTAGACTTGGTACAGGTAAGCTATTTTAATGATTTTAATTGTGCCCTATGTGACTGTAGGGAAGAGGGTACTTTGGGGGTGGATTTAAGGTGGACTTTATTTTTTTTTTTTTATTTTTGAGATAGGAGCCTCCAGCTGTCCCCTGGGGTAGAGTGCCATGGCATCACAGCTCACAGCAACCTCCAACTCCTGGGCTTAAGTGAGTCTCCTGCCTCAGCCTCCCGAGTAGCTGGGACCACAGGCACCCACCACAATGTCTGGCTATTTTTTTTTTTTTTTTGGTTGCAGCCATCATTGTTGTTTGGCAGGCCTGGGCTGGATTCGAACCCACCACCTTGGGTGTACATGGCTGGTGCCTTAGCCACTTGAGCCACCGGCGCCGAGCCTTAAGGTGGACTTTAAAGAAAGCATAGCACTTCAAGACTTGTCTATGGGGTAGGGAGAGAGTGAATTTCCAGGTAGAAGGAAGAATATGGGTGTGGCAATTAGTTACATTAGCCCACTCATTACATAAACCTGACTGCAGGACCTTGACTAAATCGAGGTGTATGATTCTCACGAAAACGAGAAGTCCAAGGCCAATGCAGCAGCTGCAAGGTGCTATCAACGTCCCAGGCTGTTTTTCTCTTTTGGATCCACCATCTTCAGCTTGTGGTTTTGCTGGTTTATGTTCTCAAGATAGTTGCTCCACCTCAAGCCTCATGTTTGTGAACCAACCAGGAAAAAGAAGAAAGAAGGGTAGGAAAGAAAGAAAAGATCAAGAAGTAAGGAAAGGTGGGGGAAGGTAGGGCCTGTATGGGAAGGCCAAAATCTTTCCCTAACTCCTAGCAGAAATTTTCTTTAGTCATATCTCATTATAAGAAACAGGTCACATGGTTACCCTTAGCTGCAAAGGAACCTGGGAAGGCACACAGTTTAGGTGGGCACACTACCCTTTTGAATAGTACTCTCCATGAGTGGAGAGGCAGGGCGGAAGGAATTGGGGTAGGTCATGAACAGTGCCTATGACTTTTAGCAGAAACCTGCAGATGGGGAGGGGGCAGAGATTGCTGGATAAGTGAGAGAATGAAGAATAGAATCTTGTACCTGGTGTGTGTGTGTGTGTGTGTGTGTGTGTGTGTGTGTGCGCGCATGCGTGCAGAAGGCAAGACGAGAAGGGAAGGGGTAGAATGGTTTTATAAGGTGGAAGGAGGAGTAATCTGAAGAAAACATTAGAAAAATATGAGCCAAATGCAAAAGACATGTGGCTCTGACTCGTCTCCACAATTTGTCTGCAAAAGCTCTGGAATAGTCTAGATGGCTCCATGTTTCACATCTCATGGGATGGCATCCACCCTTAACCCTCAGCCTTTTCTCTTCAGTCTCATGTTATCAGGCACCTTGAATTGAAATATAAAAGCCACCACTTTCAAAACCATATCCTCAGAAAATGATAGAAATATTTTCTTTTCCTAAAATTTACCTGTTATTCATATTTCAAGTATATATTATCATTCATCTATTATATTGATCCGATCCTTTAATTCCCTTGGGCACCATCCCATATCATCCTTTTCACCATGAAACAACTGTAATTTTAAGTTTGTTAAATACTAATTAGGAAAACAAATGTATATACAGAAACAATACTAATCAGAAACAAGCATATACTACAGTTTGGTATATGTCTTTCTGATTAATATTTAGCAATGTTAAAATCATTACATTTTTCACACATACACCCACCACACACATATGTTTCCCATCCATAGCAGTCTTTTTGAGAGTCAGATTTGTTCCTTAGCTTTGCAATTTCTTTCATTTCTTGAGACAATTCTTCTCTGCTCACTCTCTAAACTACAGTTCTGATTGTTATATTGCCTGACTCCAGTCTTGGTTTCTTCCAGGGCAATAGTTTCTTAAGGTAACTTTAAGCATCAGGAATAGTTGAAGAACCATGAAAAGCCTATAAGCATTAGGGAAAAATATAATGTCGTTATTACTAAAATAAACCAGGGGTCAGCAAACATATTTTTAAAGTGCCAGATAATAATATTTTCTATTTTGCAGGCCATATGGTCTTTGTTGTGAGCACTGAACTCTGTCCCTATAGCACAAAAGCAGGCATAAAATGCCAAACTAATAAACTAATGGACATGGTTGTGTTCCAATAAAACTTTATTTATAAAACTCTTGTTCTAAGTCAGTGGTTCTCAACCTGTGGGCGCAACCCACAGGAACTGTATTAAAGGGCTGCGGCATTAGGAAGGTTGAGAATGACTGTTCTAAGTGAACAGCAAGAGGAGACTTCCTTGCTCATGTGTCCTTTTTTTTTTTTTTTGAGACAGAGTCTCACTCTGTTGCCCTGGGAGAGTACCATGGCATCATCCCTAGCTCATAGCAACCTGCAACTCCTGAGCTCAAATGATCCTCCCGCCTCAGTTTTTCTATTTTTAGTAGAGATGGGATCTGGTTCTTGCTAAGGCTGGTCTCAAACCCCTGAGCTCAGGCTATCCACCTGCCTCAGCCTCTCAGAGTGCCAGGATTACAGGTGTGGCCCATTGTTTCTTATTTTGTTGTCTTCTATTTTTTTTTTTTTTTTGAGACAGAGCCTCAAGCTGTCCCCCTGGGTAGTGTGCCGTGGCATCACAGCTCACAGCAACCTCCAACTCCTGGGCTCAAGCAAGTCTCCTGCCTCTGCCTCCCAAGTAGCTGGGACCTCAGGCGCCCGCCACAATGCCTGGCTATTTTTTGGTTGCAGCCATCATTGTTGTTTGGCGGGCCTGGGCTGGATTCGAACCCGCCACCTTAGGTTTATGTGGCTGGCACCTTAGCCACTTGAGCCACAGGCACCGAGTCATTTTGTTGTCTACTTATTTTTATCTTTCTTCTGCATTTGTCTTTCTTTCTTTTTCACCCTAACTTTTTTGTTTCTCCTTTCTTTTTCACACCTGAATATTACTTTCTTGTCACTTGCTGCAAGACATAAAGGTCTTCTTAGCCTCATGAGGTGGCATTGGAGAGGAAACCTGACTCTTCCTTGGACCCACTTGATGACCCAGGGGCTTTTGGTCTGACTGGAGTGTGTATCTGGCCACTTCTTGAATAAATATAACTCCTCTTGGGTGGTGTAAGTTATCTTTTATCTTTTAGTTTATTAGGTGCAGAATTCCTCTGGCTTCTTTGGACCTGAAGCTCTGAAATGACAAAAGGTGTCTTTTTTAAAAAAATGTCAGTGGAAACTGGTATATTTGAATATTTGAGTTCCTTCTTCTCTTCCAGATAGGTAAAAGCTGACAGGGACACGGGTGTAGAGTGTATAAAGGCGACTTCCTCAGGGTCTGTACCAGGCATCCTCAAACTGCGGCCTGTGGGCCACATGTGGCCCGCTGAGGACATTTATCCAGCCCGCTGGGTGTTTTTGCTGCAGCTGCCTGTTCTGCTTAGCAGCCTACTTGTCCCGGGGTCCGCAGTCCAGCCTTCCAACGGTCTGAGGGACAGTGAACTGGCCCCCTGTTTAAAAAGTCTGAGGACCCTACAGCAGTGATTTTCAACCTTCCTAATGCCGCAGCCCTTTAATACAGTTCCTGTGGGTCGTGACACCCAGGCTGAGAACCGCTGTTCTGCAGGTTTCCCCACTCAGGCAGGATTTTTGGTCACCACATGCTTCCCCTGAAGACAGGATGAGAGGGAATGGGCTTCAGCTGGACCAGGAAAGATTACAAGTAGAGGTCAGGAAGAGCTTTGGGGCTGTCACAATATATATCAAGCAAGGCCAAGACCAGGGATGTTTTGGCGTTCCCTTGGAATTGTTAAAAGAACAGGACAGATTACTTCCTATCCTCACTCTAAACAGAAAATAGTGTGACAAAGGAAACAGCTTTCTGTTAGAAATTTCCTGTGCAGTATGGACTGAGAGCTGGGAATCAAGATTGGAGGACCAAATATCTTCCCCCCACTTCCTTTCTGCAGACAAACCCTCAGGATGCTGGCTGCCCATGCGACAGGGAAGGCCATCCACCCTTCCACTTTCTGAGTGTCACAGATAGTCTCTCAGCTTCAGAACTTTCTACTCCTTTCTTTTTTTTTTTTCTCGCTGCTATGTCTTTCCCCCAGCTTTTTAGCTTTGTATCGCTAGCTCTATTTTGAAAAAAAACAAAACAAGATGAACATTTGTGAAAGTGACCATGCTGTCTAGGTGCTGTGTTATTTTCTTTTTCATTGCCCAACCCTCATGAACAGATGATTCTGCTCTTCTGTGTTAATCCCCTCACCACACACAGAAGCCCCTCTCCTGCCTGCAGGGGATTCTGTCCTGTTCTTCACTCCTTCACCATATACTCCGTCCTGCAAACGGTGGTTGTACTTCCCTCTTTCTCTCTTGAAGGTCACTTGTAACCTGCTACTTAGCCGTGTCCTGTTTCCATGTCCTGTTTCCATGTCCTCACTGCCACTCACTTCCCTGTCCTGACATTTTTGACCCCATCTGACCGCTGGTACCCTCTCACCTGGTCTCCAAGGCCAGCACGTTCCTGTTGCTTATGAGTCTGGCCTATCTTTTCTTTTGGTCATTGGCTTTGCTTTACCGCCTGTCTGGAGAGGCGGCAAGCTGTTACAGAAATTCAGGATCACAGAGCTGAAGACTGGGCTGGGATGATGTTGGAAGGAAAGGGGAACAACAGATAAATTTTCATGGGAAAATGCTGGGTTAATTACAGCATGGATGCAGGGAGTAGAGGAGGGAGCAGAACCCAATATGTTTTTGAGATTCTAGTCTGTGAAATTGGAATAATGAAGTCAGGAAAGTGGGAAGAGGGGCTGGTTCTAAGGCGAATTTGATTTGAGTAGAAAGCAGGACATACACGTGGATAATTCATCCAAAGCAGAAAGTTAATGGAAATGGATAGAAAACCTTTTATCTCATTTGCTCTTACTGATTCAGCCAGCTCCTAGCTCCTTAATCAATATTTCCAGCTCCCAAGCCCTCTCCCAGGCGCTATGCTGACAGTTCTAATTGTTGATTGGGGATTACCACCTGGACACCTATCATCACTTCAGACTCCGCAGGTAAGAGGGGAAGTGTATGAAACAGAGAAACAGCATGGAAAAAGGCCTAAGTCTCATTCTGCTGGGCAACTTTAGGCAAGCTACTTTACCCTCTGCTTTATTCTCTTCTCATTTATGAAATGAGTGGTTAAATTAAGTAATGTCTTACTTAATTACTTTCCCACCTTCCCCTAGATTGGTTTTCCCTGATGGTCATGCCACCATTTTCTGTGACCTAGTCTCCCTTGGAGGGACCTGGGATTCCTGTTCATCACCCTTCCCCTTTTCCTGCCCACACCTGCCCCACTCCATAGAGAAGCATCAACACATGCTATTGCTTTTCCTCCTGTTGCGGTCCATGATTTTCCATTTCAGTCTACAGCCACACCCTTGTGGTGCTTAGCTCCTCTTCCTACACAATTTCTATGGGACTTTGGACTCCTTATTTGAGTCTTTGGGGCCCATCTACCTTTCTAAAACTCTTCTTCCATCCTGCCCCATGCTGTCCTCTCCTTCCTTAGATCTTTGAATAGAGGTGGAGGGATCTTTAGAAACACACATGCACCCCCCCACATACACCTACACACACCCCTGAATGTTTTTCTTCCTTCCTCCACCCTGGCATTCTTACATACCATATGAAAAAGTTTCCCTGGATAAAGATTTTGTCCTTTTCTCTCTCTCTTTCAATTTCTCTTGCTTTTTCCTTCCTCATGGTAAAGAATCTATATCAGGGCTCGGCACCTGTGGCTCAATCAGCTAAGGCGCCAGCCACGTACACCTAAGGTGGCAGGTTTGAATCCCCAGCCCGGGCCCGCCAAACAACAATGATGGCTGCAACCAAAAAATGGCCGGGCCTTGTGGCGGGCGCCTGTGGTCCCAGCTACTTGGGAGTCGGAGGCAGGAGACTCACTTGAGCCCAGGAGGTGGAGGTTGCTATGAGCTGTGATGCCATGGCACTCTACTCAGGGAGATAGCTTGAGGCAACGTCTCAAAAAAAAAAAGAATCTATATCAGGCATCCTCAAACTATGACCTGTGGGCCACATGCAGCCTGCCTAGGACATTTATCCCGCCCACTGGGTGTTTTTGCCGCCACTGCCTGTCCTGCTTAGCAGCTGACTCGTCCCGGGGCCCGCAGTCCGGCCCTCCAACGATCTGAGGGACAGTGAACTGGCCCCCTCTTTAAAAACTTTGAGGCCCCCTGATCTACATTATGGAAAATTTCAGCATTTGAATATTACATATACATTTTATAGACCATGAAAGCCCCATTTAATTCCCTCAAGATAACTGTCTTTCCTTGTAAGCACATATAGCTTTATCCCATTTGTTTTTTAAAAATAATTATTTTTTAAAGCAGTTTTATTGAGGTATACTTGACATTTGGCAAATTGCATGTATTTTAAGTGTACGATTTGATCACTTTTGACATAAGCATATGCCCATGAAACCATCATCACAATCACCAGCATATCCATTACCTCTAAAAGTTTCACTGGTCCCATCTGTAATCCCATTTTTTCACCCCTCCCCTTCCAGTGTCCCACTTTGGTCATCTCCAGACAACTAATGACCTATTTGCTGTCAGTAGAGATTACTGTGCATTTCCTATAATTTTATAAAAATGGAATCACTTAGTATATACTCTTTTTTGTCTGACTTTTTTTCCCTGTACATAATTATTTTGAGATTCTGCCAAATACTGAGACATATTCATTGCATAGATATATCATAATTTATTTATCTGATCACTTGTTGATGGATTTTTGGATAACCTCCTGGTTTTTGCCAATACAGATAAAGTTGCTATACATATCTGTTTAGAAGTCTTTACATGCATATATGCTTTTATTTCTCTCTAGGAGTATAATGGCTGAGTCACATGGTTACGTGCATGTTTACCAAGTTAAGAAACTGCCAAACTGTTTTTTCAAGTAGTTGTACTATTTTACATTCTTGCCAGGATTGTGAGAGAGTTCCATTTCACATCTTCACCCACATCTAACACCTGATATGTTTAGTCTTTTAAATTTTAGATACTCTAATAAATCATAGTATCTCATTGTGATTTTAATTTGCATTTTCCTAATGACTAATATGGTTGAGCATTTTCTGAAGTGCTTATTTGTGGTCCATATATCTGCTAAAGTGAGCATCTATTCAAATCTTTTCCCTGATTTTTAAAAATTGAGTTGTCTCTGGGAAGCCAAGGCAGGTGCATTGCCTGAGCTCATGAGTTCAAGACCAGCCTGAGCAAGAGCAAGACCCTATCTCTAAAAAAAATAGCCAGGTGTAGTGGTGGGCACCTGTAGTCCCAGCTACTTGGGAGGCTGGGGCAAGAGAATCACTTGAACCCAAGAGTTTGATGTTGCTGTGAGCTATGATGCTACAGCACTCTATTGAGGGCAACAAAATGAGACTCTGTCTAAAAAAATAAAAAAATTGAGTTGTTTTCTTATTATGAAAGTTTGAGAGTTCTTTGTATATTCTGGATATAATCTTTCTTTCTTTCTTTTTTTTTAAATTGTGTTATTGCAGTTTGGCTGGGACTGGGTTTGAACCCATCACCCTCGGTATATGGGGCTGGCGCCCTACTCACTGAGCCACAGGTGCTGGCCTGGATATAATCTTTCATAAGAAAAATTTCAAATATTTTCTACCAGTCTGTGACTTGTTTTTTATTCTATTAGCAATGTCTTTTGATGCATAGAAATTCCTTTTTTCATTTAGGGAATATGCCTTTGGTATAATCCTTAAGAAATCTTTGCCTACCCTAAGGTCACAAAGATTTTCTTCAATGTCTTTTAGAAATTTTATAGTTTTAGGTTTTACATTTATGTCTATAATATATTTTGAGTTATTGTCATATAAGGTGTGAGATATGGATCTAAGTTCAATTTTTTGCATATGGATATTATAGTGGAATAATGTCCTCCCTCCCAAAATTATCTGTGTCTTAGTTCCTGTAACCTGGGACTATATTAGCTTATGTGGCAATTGGGAATTAAGATTGCAAATAGAATTAAGGATGCTAATCAGCTGGCTTTCTCTCCTTTTACTTAGATCTTCTTTTTTTTTTTTTTTTTTTGAGACGGATCCTCAAGCTATCCCCCTGGGCAGAGTGCCATGGCATCACAGCTCACAGCAACCTCCAACTCCTGGGCTCAAGCGAGTCTCCTGCCTCCGCCTCCCAAGTAGCAGGGACTACAGGCACCCGCTACAATGCCCGGCCATTTTTTGGTTGCAGCCATCATTGTTGTATGGTGGGCC
>CAUYQV010068577.1:0-10438 GCA_963574575.1 Galagoides demidoff | reverse complement strand
GGGATTGCATGAAAATTATATGTTGCTTTGGGTAGTATGGACATTTTAACAATGTTGATTCTTCCCAGCCATGAGCATGGTATGTTTTTCCATTTGTTAACATTTTCAGCTATTTCTTTTCTTAGAGTTTCATAGTTCTCTGGCCCTGCCAGGTTTGACTGTCACTGACCCTGATTTGGTTAAGTACCCATTCCTGGACTCATCCCAGGACAGAGGGAGAGAATTTGCTGATTGGCTTTGGCATTAGTCTCACCTCTAGTGCTAGATGAGTTGTTGAAAATTCATGTAGTTACCACAGTAGCAAAAAAGAATGAGCGGGGAGGAGGCAAACAACAGACATCCACACTAGGTATTGTACTAGAGAGATATTGTCCTCTCTAGTAGGTATTGTACTCTCCATTTTACAGATGAGAAAAGGATTTCAGAGAGGTTGAATGAGTGGTCCAAACTAGGTCTTCTGGTTACAAATCCTGCTCTAGGCTGCCTTAAAGGAAAAGGGATGGATAAGAAATAAGACGATTCCAGGTATGACATTTGTTTCTAATATGTTTTGAGGTGACTTAAGCATCATTATCTTTAAGGCAATAATTGAGTGTGAGCTCTGTGGGTGGTTGAACAAGACATTTGTGAGAAATTTATGTCCCTAGGTCTGTTGGGGTGGGGGTATGGCAAAGGTATGGTGTTCATGATTCTTACAATCCAATGTGGATAAAGATCCTTACAATCCAAAGTTAGAAATTTGAGAATACTAAATAAAAATAGCTAACTAAATAAAATAGTTAACCTCTTATTCTGTCTCAGGCATGTTGCTTAGCATTGTCTATATATGATTTAATACCAATAACATTTCTATGAAATGAGTATTTTATAGATAAGGAAGCTTAAGCAAAAATAAGTTTAATATCTTTTCCAAGATTACATAACTAGAATGAAGTAGAGCTAGGATTTGAACCTAGGAAGTCTAGAACCTGTGCTCTTACCCACTGTAGTGCCTGTTTCTGTTTATCATTGTTACCCATTAAAGTATAATAGTACTGTTGAGAGTCCTGCCATGTTCTGGCTTCTATGGCAGGTATTTGCCTGGAGCAATACCTTTCTAGAAACTTACCTAAAAACTTGTATCGTATGGTAATTCATCTGCAATAAACTGAAGAATATCTAAATATTTACTAAATATGCATAGATCATTGAGGTTAATTGTTTTGTTTTATTTATCAAAGTTACAAATGCGGATTACTCCTGCTCTGCATCTCCTTCCACCATTTCCCACCCCCGAGGCTCCAGTTACTTTCAATTATTTTTCAGCTATTTATTTTATTATTATTATTATCATTATTATTGTTTGAGATAGAATCTTTCTCTGTTGCCCTGGGTAGAGTGCAGTGACATCATAGTTCACTGTATCCTAAACTCCTGGGCCCAAGAAATCCTCCTACTTCCCTCCCCAAGTAGCTGGGACCACAGGCATTCAATACCATGCCTGGCTTATTTTTTCTATTTTTGATAGCGACAGGGTCCTGCTCTTACTCAGGCTGGTCTTGAACTCCTGACCTCAAGCAATCCTCCTGTGTCAGCCTCCCAGAGTGCTAGGTTTACAGGCCTGAGCTAATTTTTTATTACAATATTTGTGAAAAAGAATATCTCTAAACCACATGATTATATTTGTACTTCTTTTTTTTTACAGAATATAAAAGTATAAGTTTATATTAGAGAGAGGGTAAATAGTGGGGGAAGAGATGAGAAAGTGAGCAGCAGAGAGCAGAGAGTGAGAGAGAGAAAGGGGAAAGAGAAAAGGCATATTTTCACTTCTTGACTTTTATTTCATTTTCACAGATAATCTATTAATTTCTTATTATGGAAGTTATTGATTTAAATCTCTTTTATCTCCTACTTCATCATCACAAATACATCATCTTTTCTATATAGTCATATATGATTTGGGTAAATTTAACATTAAGTTATGCACATTATTATAACTATAGTAGAACCTGTAAGTTAACCACCCAAAGGACTATAGCAAACTGATCAACATATGGAGCTGGTCAGCATAAAGAACTAGGCCTTCTGTACTGACATGTACATGTGGTGCATGGCCAGTCTGTGAAAATTAGATCACCTTAAGGAGGTGGTCGATGTAGGCAGGTGGTCAACCATGGAGGTTCTACTTATATAAACTCAGTTTGTGGTTGGACTATATCCTACATCTAACTCTCTGTTTTTCCTAATAGTTGTTTTATTTCTCATTTGCTTCATTCCCTGTGTACCTGTTTTTGATTCAAACTGCAAACTGTGTCCCACATACCCCTTTTCACTATCAACTTGAGGCTTCTTTTTTTTCCCTGTTTTGAGTTGGATCTCCTGTTTTTCTTATCTTTTCCTTCCTGATTTTATCTTGCCTATCTGAAAATTTCCTTTATTCTTTATTGACATTTGATTGCTTTATGGCTGAGTATAGAATTCTAGGTTGGAATTCATTTTTGTTTCTAAATTTTCATGGCCTCCCTCCATTGTCTTTAGCTTCCTGTTTTGAAAAGCCATAAGATATTTTATTTCTGTTTCATCTATTTTTTCTTTCTGGAAGCTTTTAAGATTTTCTATACATATCAGAGTTCTTAAATTTTATTAGGATAAGCCTTGTTGGAAACCTATTTTCATTCATTCAGCTGTGCACTGAGCAAACCCTTTTAGTCTACATATTCATATTTTTTAACTCAGGGAAATTTTCATGAATTATTTCTCTCATTATTTTTTCTTACCATTTCCCCCTGTTCTTTCTTTCTGTGGTTTGGATGATGAACTTCCTGGACTGGTTTTCTAAACTCACTGTCCTTTTCTTTCCTGGGTTTTTCTTTTGGTCTCTTCACTTTCTGGGAAATCTTCCAACCTTTCTATTGAGGTGGTCATTGCTATCACAATTTTGTTTCCCAACAAGATTTCTTCTTCCCTGAATGTTTTCCTTTTCTTTTTAGGAAATCTTTTTTTTCCTAAACACGGGTGCAGTTCTTCTCTTACCTCTTTGAAGATAATTGTTTTATAATTGTATGTCCCTAAGCAGGTCTGTTTCTTGTTTGTTTGTTTTAGCTCTTTCACCTTAGGGACTTTCCTCAGAAACCCTAGTGGTCCTTGGCTGTCAGCATATATGTAATGTAGTAAGGAAGGGAATACCTGGATAACACATAGTTGGGGCTTAGTGACTATGGATTTCCTCTCTTTTACCTAGGAACCTGCAATATTGTTTTATCTTTCTTAGACAGATTTAGCAAAGAAGAATCCTCCACTTTTCCTACCTGATACTATAAGATAGACTACTATCATTATGCAAACCAAATGGAAGAGGCCTTGAGGTTTCAATGTTCAATAAACAGAATTTCATTCAGTTCTCTTGTTTTCAGTAGAGTAGCCTACCCACCAAAATTCTCCAAAATTCCCCAGTTCATTTTACTCACTCCAAAGAAAAAACACTGACTGGGTGCAGTGGCTCACGCCTAAAATCCTAGCACTTTGGGAGGCTGAGGTGGGTGGATTGCTTGAGCTCACAAGTTGTTTTTTTTAGAACTTCATTCAAATTAATATGAGGGTACAATAGTTAGGTTACATTGTTCTCACTTCCAGGGTAAAGTTCAATTTGTAGAAGAGCCTCTCACCCAGGGGGCGTGTTATACACAATTAATGTGCCTGTTAAGTGAGATCCCACCTCATGCTCTCCTTCCCTCTGTCACATGTCCTCCCTCCTCCTGCTTCCCTCTACCCCCAAACTGGACTATAATAGTGTTTTATTGTTCTTAGAAACATATAATTGTTTATGTATTGATTTCATGTTAGTATAGAGTACACTGGATATTCATCTTTCCATTCTTGAGATACTTTACTAAGAAGAATGTATTTCAACTCCATCCAGGTAAATGTAAAAGATGTAAAGTCTCCATCTTTTTTAATGGCTGCATAAAATTCCATGGTATACATATGCCACAGTTTGTTGATCCATTCATGGGTTGATGGGCACTTAGGTTACTACCACGACTTGGCTATTACGAATTGAGCTGCAATAAACACTCAAGTGCAAATGTCTCTGTGGTAAAATGATTTATGTTCTTCTGGGTAGATACCTAGTAATGGGATTGTAGGGTCAAATGGATGGTCTACATTTAAATCTTTGAGGATTCTCTGTACTTTTCTCCAAGAGGGCTGTATTAGTTTGCAATCCCACCAGCAGTGTAGAAGTGTTCCCTTTTCTCCACATTCATACCAGCATCGGTGTTTGGGGACGTTGTGATGTGGGCTAATCTTGCTAGGGTTAGGTGATATCTTAGAGTGGTTTTGATTTGCATTTCTCTTATGATTAAAAATGATGAGCAGTTTTTTTTTTTTTTTTTTTTTTTTTTTGTTAAGTATCCTAATTCAATGCCACTTGGTATAGTACAATTGCATCTAAACACATAGAAACCTCAAACTCCTGGGCTCAAGCGAGTCTCCTGCCTCTGCCTCCCAAGTAGCTGGGACCACAGACGCCCACCACAACGCCCGGCCATTTTTTGGTTGCAGCCATCATTGTTGTTTGGTGGGCCTGGGCTGGGGATTCGAACCCGCCACCTTAGGTGTACGTGGCTGGCACCTTAGCCAATTGAGCCACAGGCGCCGAGCTGATGAGCAGTTTTTCATGTGTTTGTTGGCCATTCATCTGTCATCCTCAGAGAAGTTTTTGTTCAAATCACTTCCCCACTTATGGAGAGAGTTGTTTGCACTTTTCTTATTGTTTAATTTGAGTTCTGTGTAGATTCTAGTTATCAGGCCTTTGTCAGATTCATAACATGCAAAAATCTCACATTCTGAGAGCAGTCTGTTTCTTTGTTTGTGGTACTCTTAACTATGCAAAAGCTTTTTGGCTTGATCAAGTCCCAGTTATTTATTTTTGGTGTTGCTGTAGTTGCTACGAGGGTCTTCCTCATAAAGTTTTTTTCCAGGCCAATATCTTCAAAGTGTTTTCCCCACACTATCTTCTAGAATTTTTACTATTATTGTCTTAAACAATAACATATATCTGACTGTACCCACCAAAGTTCTCCAAATTTTTTTTATTCTTATTGTCTTAAATTTAAATCTTTTATCCAACAAGAATCAATTTTTGTCCATAGTAAGTGGTGTGACTACAGTTCCAGTCTTCTGCTTATGGATAAGCAGTTCTCCCAGCACCATTTGTTAAATAAGGATTCTTTTTCTCATTGCATGTTTTTGTAAGGCTTATCAAAGATTAAATGATGTTATGTGGTTGGGTTCATCTCTAGATTCTGTATCCTATTCCATAGATGTGTATCTCTGTTTTTGTGCCAGTACCATGCTGTGTTGATCCCTATAGACTTGTAGTATAACCTTAAGTCTGGTAATGTAATGCCTTCAGAATTGTTTTTCTTTCTAAGAACTATATTTTCTATTCAGGTTTTTTTCTGGTTCCATATGAATCGAAGTACTATTTGTTCAAGATATTTAAAATATGACATTGGTGCTTTGATGGAGATTGCATTAAATGTATAGATTGCTTTGGGTAGTATGGACATTTTAACAATGTTGATTCTTCCCAGCCATGAGCATGGTATGGTTTTCCATTTGTTGACATTTTTTACTGTTTCCTTTCTCAGAATTGCATAATTCTCTTTATAGAGATCTTTCACTGCTTTTGTTAGATATATTCCCAGGTATTTCATCTTCTTTGGTGCTGTTGTAAAAGGAATAGAGTCTTTGATTTTGTTCTCTGCTTGACAATTGTTGGTATATACGAAGGCTACTGATTTGTGGTTATTGATTTTGTAACCTGAGACTCTGCTATATTCCTTGATCATTTCTAAGAGCTTTGTAGCTGAGTCCTTGGGAATTCCAGGTATAAGATCATGTCATCTGAGAAGAGGGAGAGTTTGACCTCCTCTGCCCCCATTTGGATTCCTTTGATCTCCTTCTCTGTCTTGATTGCAATGGCTACAACTTCCAACACTATGTTAAATAGCAGTGGAGGCAGTGAGCATACTTGTCTGGTTCCAGATTTAGGTGGGAATGCTTTATGTTTTGCTCCATTTAACATGATATTGGCTGTGGGTTTCCTGTAGATAGCCTCTATCAGCTTAAGGAATGTTCTTCTAATCCTATTTTCTTGAGTATTTTTATCATGAAAGGATGCTGGGTATTGTCAAAAGCCTTTTCTGCATCAATTGAAAGAATCATATGGTCTTTGTTTTTTATTCGATTTATGTGGTGTATTACATTTATACATTTGCATATGTTGAACCAACACTGTGTCTCTGGGATAAAACCCAATTGATCGTGGTGTACAAACTTTTTAATGTGCTGTTGTATTCTGTTTGCTAATATCTTGTTGAATATTTTTGCATTGATATTCATTAATGATATTGGTCTATAGTTTTCTTTTTTTGCAGTCATCCTTATACTTTTCCCTTTATAAGTAATACTTTTCTTATGCCTGTCTGCTTGCAGAAGTTTCTTTTTCATATTAACATTGGAAAAATTAATTACAATGTGTCTAGGTGATGCTTTGTTTGGATTGAGTCATACTGGGATTCTGAAACTATCTACTATCTGAATTTCTGTGTCTCTTGCAATACTTAGGAAATTCTCTGCTGTAATGTCTTGGAGCAGAGAATTGGTGCCTTTGGGTTCATCTTCTCCTTCAGGTATCCCTATAATTCGGATGTTTGATTTCTTGGAGTGATCACATAACTCTCTCAGGGAATATTCTGTTCTTTTTCTCCATTTTTCTGCCTCTTTGAATGCTTGGGATAGTTCAAAAGTCTTGTCTTCTTTATCTAAGATTCTTTCTTCATACTGCTCAACTCTATTTCTGAGGAACTCTATTGTGAAGGTCCTCAAATACCTTTTTCAGTTCCTTAAGTTCTGCTGTATCTTTCCTCATTATGTCCATATCCTTGGTGACTTTGTCTTTGAATTCAGTAATTTCTTGAGACAACTTCTGAACTGGTTTTTTTGGTTCTCAGTTTCCATCTTTACCTCCAGTCCTATTATCTTATTTGGCATCCATATTCTAAATTCTATTTCTGACATTTCAGCAATTTCTCTGTAGATGGGATTCTCTGTTGTATTTTCTTTGACATCCCCAAGAGGTGTTGATCTGCCCTGATTTTTCATGTTGCTGGAAAAATTGTCAGTTGTCAGTTCTTTAGCTGATTCCTTCTCATGAGTATTTTCAGCTTCTTCCTCCTTTTCTCTTTATTAATATGTTAATCATACTTTTTTAGTTGAATTGATAGGTTGTCCCTGATGAGTCCACTCCTCACTTTTGCATTGCCACTGCTGCACTAATTAAGGCAGAGAAGTGGTGAATCCACAGCCTCAGACAATGCCTCCAGGGGGACAAGATTCAGTAGGCCCAGATCAAAATCACTCCACCAGTGTTGCCCACCAAATCAAGCTCACGAGGCTGCCCAGCTGACAGTGCTGGCTCAGAGTTCAGGAGAGATGCTTATGCGCTAGGCACCATCCAGCCAATCGCGTGCTGAGGGCTACAGCTCTGTAGACAGCATTAGCCCAGAGCTCAGACAAAATCACTCAGGTAGTGGGCTTGGCCTGTCCAGTCAAGCTGAAGGAGCTGCCGCCTGGAGAGGAGGCACAAATCTAAAGTTCAGATAAGAGTCACTCGGGCACCAGGCATAGCCCACCTACTTGAGCTCAGAAAGCCTCCACCCAGGGAAAAGTGTTAATCCAGGGTTCAGTACAAAGTCACTTAAACCGGGCCCCGCCCACCCAATTGAGCTCAGAGAGTCCTGCCTGGTGGAGACCCAAGACCCAAAGTTTAGTCCAAAGTCACTTAAACACTGACCCTACCCACCCAGTTGAGCTCAGAGAGCCTCGCCTGGTGGAGGCCAGAGATCCGAAGTTCAGTTTGAAGTTGCTTAAACCTCAGCCCTGCCCACCCAATCAAGTTCAGAGAGCCTTGCCTGGTGGAGGCCAGAGGTCCAAAGTTCAGCCTAAAGTCACTTAGACATCCATCTGCCCATCCAATCAAGTTCAGAGAGCCGTGTCTGGTGAAGATGTCAGGTCCAAAGTTCTGTCACAAGTCAAAGTCATGTAAACACTCCCCACCCACCCAACAGAGCTCAGAGGTTGCCCTGAAGGACAGAAAACAGGGCTGCCTGAGAATTCCTGAGGAGCTGAGGATGGGTAGTTCACCCTCTCCCCACAAAAGCTTGGACTGCTCTGCTACCATTCTCACGCTGCAGCCAGCAGACTTTCCCAGCTTCCCAGTGAGCTCGTCAGACACTCTGGACTCTACAGGGGGCAGTCGCAACTAGGGTGAGGGAAGGACAATCTGAGTGCCCAGGATTGCAGGGAAAATATTTGGTCTTTTGTGTCAGATAGAATGGGGCCCAGTCTCAGTGGTGGGACCTCAATGATGAAGAAGGACTAGAACTTGGCAATTACTCTCCCCTGGGATAATGTCAAGAGCTACTTTTGAACTCAGTTCGCTGGCTGACTGGTCACCTACCACGGAGTTCCTGTTTGAGGATAGGGTCCCTTCCTCTGGGAGCTGGGCTTGTACCTGTTGTTTTTCTTCCACTTTCTTGTTTCTACCACTTGTTTCAGCCTGGGTAATGTGTACTTCATGCAGTCCTCTTAGTGCAAAGCTCCTCTCATTTGGTTTCCATCCATTTCCATCCAATATTTCTCCCTTTAGGGAGGAGCCTCTGGTGAAAGCTGCTTCTAGTCAGCCATCTAACCACAATTCTCCTTGAGCTCACAAGTTTGAGACCAGCCTGAACAAAAGTGAGAACTTGTCTATACTAAAAATAGGAAAACTGAGACAAGAGGATCACTTGAACCCAAGAGTTGGAGGGTGCTATAAGCTATGATGTCATGGCAATCTCAAGGGTAACAGCTTAAGCGTCTGAAACAAAGAAAAAACATTTAGTTTTCTGCTGAGAGCAAGAAGAGTAAGTACTTGGCCAACTGTGAATGATGGCAGCCAACTAAAGAGTAGCTTATTCTTAAGTAAACTTCAATCCCATCTTATCAGTATTCCTATGTTTACCTCATTTTCATAAGTACTGGGTGCCACAAATTCCTAAGTGTTTTGGAAACCACGTAGTACATCTGAAACTGCTTCTTGGATTTACCCACTGCTGGTTTTGTATCAGATTGCTTGGGTCTGCTAAGTCAGTTACAATACTCCTTCTGCTTTCAAGCTTCCACATTTTGGTTACTGTTACTCATCTCTCATTCTCCTTTTCCTGATTGGTTTATGCTTTTTAATACAATATCTAATATTAAATTATGTTTTAGTGTGGTCTTAGAAAGGGATAGCTTTAAATATATATGTTCAATCTATCATCTTTAACCAAAAATTGATACTTTGATTGTTGTTTGATAGTTGATTTTTATTATGTACTGTGAAGTATCTTCTTTTTAGCATTTGCTGGATTAAAAAAAATAGGACAATAAATATTTGGAGAAAGTGGGAAATTACCATATCTAACTCTACACTGAGTCTCAGAGTAAAGTAAGACTTGAGGAAATTTCTGTTTATGTATCACTGATTTTATAGTTAAATCTTACATTATGACCCAGATCTGCTTCCTTCCCAGCATATGGAGATGTTTATTACTCAGTAGACTGGGAACAATAACTAGGAGCCATATATCACAAAGCTCAATCTCTTATAGTCAAGAGGTATAATGATGATCAAATTTTCCAAATCAAAAGCTAGGTAATGTAGTTTAAACTTCAACAAAAGAAAGTAGGTCTACCAACGATGGGCCAGATAATGTGCTGTGTACATTTTATTGTCTTGTATAATACATATATGAAATAACTTTTGACTTCTATGTTTTATGAATGAAGACCCAGAGACTCAGAGAAGTGAGGTTAGTGAATGACAAACAGAATTTGAACCCAGGTTTCACTTACTTCAAAGCTAATACTTTCTTTGGAAGTGAGACTGTATAAGAAATGCTAGTATGGTTTCTATATGTAGGACTTCACTAAAGGTCCCCAAAACTTGGTGAGAAGTCAAAGAAATGTTACTATCAGAAATTGTCATACAAAAATCACACCACACCCATGTCACTGAATCCTTATAACATCCCTAAGAGCTAGCTATATAGATTTACATTTTACAGTTATGTTTTCAAATGTGAAAAATGTTAGCCTCTATCTAAAATTGAGTTGCTTCACAAGCCTCTTTTCCTGGCACCCCTAACCACCATTTGCACTGGTTAATTTGAAGTTACTTGGTCATTTCTGAATTAAAATTGAGTCAATTAAGCCCTAAACTAAACTAAGATTCTTTTTTTTTTTTTGAGACAGAGCCTCAAGCTATCCCCCTGGGTAGAGTGCCATGGCATCACAGCTCATAGCAACCTCCAACTCCTGGGCTCAAGCGAGTCTCCTGCCTCCGCCTCCCAAGTAGCTGGGACCACAG